>KK113817.1:85860-110240 GCA_000611955.2 Stegodyphus mimosarum
AATGAGATACATTCCGGTGACGTCAGAGGTCACGTGATGTAGGAACTGCTAATGTAAACAAACAAGCTTGTGCTGTGGTAGATGTGTTGAAAATTCGGATATTCGGCAGCAGTATATTCCAACAAGCCACCAGAATATAAGATGGTATTGACAGTTTAAGAATAATACTTCCCTATATAAAGGCAACATCTTTAGACGGCCAAGCATTTCTAAAGAAACAGTGTAGAAAAAGTTACAATACATATTGAGAGGACTGGGATACTAATTTCTATGTACATCATAAAACCTGAACACACATTGAACATTTATAGTTTTATCAGTAAAATCTGAAAGCTTTCTACTTGATTTCATATAGTATTAGTTAACTTTATTTTTTAAATTATTTCCAGTATACTTTTGAAATCTCATGAATCGTTTGCAATAATAATTCTGTACACTGAGGAAGGAAATGCATAAAATAATGTTCACGTATGTTGTTTTACACTGAAAAGAAAAATATAATTACTATTATAATTTTAAGTCACAATTTTATCAGCCTGACAAGCACAACAAGATGTTTTTCAAAATGGTAGACTTAAATGTCTGGAACATTATAAATACAGTTGCCCTAAAATTATGTGACGGTAGTGATATTAATATTATACATTGTACCGTTTGGAAAACATTCTTCAAGGTCTTGGGAATATTTTTCAACTATTGATATACACTTAATATTCCTAATAAAGTAGAAGATGAATCTTTGTAAGTATTGTGCATAAAAGAAAATTTATGAAACTTACCTAATTTTCTGCTGAAATTTCCACAGACATTTTATAATTAATTGTTTTCTTCATTTCTGCCTTAACACAGCTTGCTAGAAGTACCTTACTATCTGGCATTACTTTAAAACAAATGTTATTAACGTGTTTTTCCTTGAACAAGAGAAGACCTTTATTATTAACATCAAGAAAAGAGAAATAACTTCCAAGAGTACTTTTTAATTTTTCACAATAGCTGTAAATTTCTAAATTAGAAAAATCAATTAATTTTAGTGATACATCGGCTATAGACTCCATCGTAGACTGCGGACGTGCGGAGATTGTTGTTCTTAAACCAGGTGACCACTTTTCCCCTCTTCTTCTCTTGCGGAATGTATCTCATTAAAAAGCTTATAAAAGCCGAGTTGAAACAGCTCATCTTAGTTGTAGTTGTTGCTGTTGCTGTTGTAGTTGTAACTATAGAAAGCGAACTGCTTGTTTGTTTACTTAATGCTGTATTGATTGTAGCGATTTCGTTGTGAGATAGAATTATTTTATATGTTTTGAACTGTTTATGCTAAACGTTTGAGATATTTTGATATTGTGCGAATATCTGTGAAGAAATATTTCAGCATTTTAATTTATTTCTTGTGGAAAGAATAAATTTTTGTTAACTTTTTAACAACTTGTGCATTCAATATATAACGCACCCGTACGCACGCAACAATCTTTGGTGTCAGAAGTGGGATTGAATGCCTTTAACTAGAGCAATGGAAGAACAATTAAGGCCGTTTATGGCAGCATTTGCTGCATTTAAAGAAGAGATTAAAGCTGGCCAAGAATCCGTTAAACAAAAGATGGAAGCTTGTCAAGAGGAGATGAAAGCTGGTCTAGCATCTGTTAAAGATGAAATGATAGCTGTTAAAGAAGACATTGCCTGTATAATAGAAAACAAATTCGAAGCCATGGAATCCAGAATTGACGCTGTTGAAAATAAAGTTTACCACATCGAAAAAAAAGTTTCTTCTGTAAAAGAACAAATAGAAGAAAGAGTTGATTCTGTAAAAGAACAAATAGAAGGAAAAGTTTCTGCCGTGGAGCAACGCATCGAAGGAAGGGTCTCTGTCGTGCAACACCAAATCGAACAACAAATTGATGACAAAGTTTCCGCAGTTGCCAAAGAAGTTGATATCTTAAACAAATTCGTGGCGACGGCAGGGAACAATACCGATGGATTTAAATTTTTACACATGCTTGCTGGTCCCTCTCTGAAGCTATCGACATATGATGGGAAAACCTCCTGGCAAGTGTATAAGACACAATTTTCTATAGTTGCGGAAGCAAATGGATGGGATTCCCAAGTTAAGGTCTGTCACCTTGCCGCTTCTCGGATTGCAGACGCAGCGGATATCCTTCAGACTCTTCCCGAAAACAAAAGGCTAGATTTTAAAGCTCTGTCCGGCGCTTTGGAACTGCGTTTTGGAGAAAAGTGTTTAAAAGATTACAGCAGGCTTCAGTTAAAATGCTGTCAACAGAAGCCAACGGAAACACTTTAGGAGCTCGCCACGGATGTTGAAAGGCTGTCCCACCTCGTCTTTTCGGAGTGCCCGACAGAAACAAGGGAAATCCTGTCCCTGCAATACTTCATCGACGGCATCCGGGATCTGAAACACAGAAAGCACTGCGAATGGCTGATGTGAAGGACGTAAAAAGTGCTCTAGTGTACGCCATGAAATTCGAGGTAGCTCAGCAAGCAACTCGTAGAGGTCACCACCCAGTCAGAGCTGCGCGAGTCCACGAGCCAGTGGATCAGTTAATGGCTCGTTTAGATGATTTAACAAGACAACTGAATGCCTTGCAGCGGAATATTGGTAACAAGAAACCGACCGTAAAGTACTGGAACTGAGGTGCTGTAGGACACATGCAAAGGAACTGCCGAACATCCCACAGTACGGAAAATAAGATAGACCATATAAACAGACAATTGAATGACATGAGATGGAAAACGTGTGACAAGAAACGGAAGTGCTGGAACTGCGGAGCTCAAGGCCACTTACGAACGAACTGCAGAACACCCCGAGGTGAGAAAAATAAGATCATTTCCCAGCAACGACTCAGGAAGCAATTTAATAATCATAACGCGGAGGTGAGATTGAACGATAGTGAAAAATCCTGTTTTAAAGCGCTCAAGATTTCTGCAGCGAGTGGCAACAGTAACGGTTTATCCATTAATGGGCATATCGACGGAGTTCCTTGCAGTATGATCATTGATACAGGAGCTAATGTTACCATCATTCGGAAGGATTTAGCTCAAAAATTTAAGGAAAAACTAATTTGGACGCCATCCTGTGTTACCCTCCAGACTGCCGTCGGCGAGAAAATTGATGCAGAAGGAAAGTTAAACGTGAACATCACCTTTGGAAGTGCCGCCTACCATCACACAGCTTATGTAGCGGATATTACAGACCCCCTGCATACTAGGATTGGACTTTTTAAGAAAATATAATTTTTTCTTAGACTTCAAAAACAGCAAATTGTTTTCAGCGTTTGAGGCCATGACTATCGATCCTCAGAAAGGATCCTCAACACGAAACGCCGACGTGTCGCCTGAAATACCCTGTTCAGAAAGTTGCCGAAATCATACTGAGATCAAAGAGAAACCAGAGACTACCAGCAATTCTCCAGCCCAGATGCTCATCGGTTGTGATCTTCGTCTGCCTTGTGATTTCTTATCTGACCGTCTTGCAGATGCGTCTTCATCGCCTGAGGAATACATCCAAGATATCCAGGCCCTGTTTGAAGTGAAGCACCGTTTTGCACGAAAACGAGTCAGCTTGGCGACGAACAAGATGAAGACCCGCTACGACACGAGAGCTACTGGCCATCGTTTCAACAAATGAGACAAGGTGTGGTTATGGAGTCCGACTCGACGGGATACACTTTCTCCAAAACTACAGTCACCTTGGGATGGTCCTTACACAGTCCTAAACAGGCTGAACGCTGTCGTGGTTCGGATCCGTAAGTCATCGAATTCTAAACCTAAAGCCGTTCATTACAACAGGTTAGTTCATTACTACGGCCATAGTACATAGTGTATATAATTGTAAATAGTATAAGACCATGGTCCTATTTTTTATTTGATAGTATTTGTACTTAGTATTTAATAGTATTTGAATTGTATTTAGCGTTGGATAGAATTTAATTTGCTGAAAGTCACATATTGGAATTAAAATTCCTTTTTATTTCCCCGTGCAACGCAGACAATTTTTGAAGAGAAAGCTACATAAAAAAATTATAATAATAACAATAAAATAAAAGAGCGCGTGCATTTAATGCTTAATAAATAAATATCTCGTAATCACTGTTGCCATCCAGAAAAATCTAGAAAAATCGTGATTGTTCTACTGATAATTAAAAAGCTTATAAAAGCCGAGTTGAAACAGCTCATCTTATCTGTAGTTGTTGTTGTTGCTGTTGTAGTTGTAACTATAGAAAGCGAACTGCTGTTAGTTTACTTACTTAATGCTGTATTGATTGTAGCGATTTCGTTGTGAGATAGCATTATTTTATCTGTTTTGAACTGAGTTTATGCTAAACGTTTGAGATATTGTGATATTGTGCGAATATCTGTGAAGAAATATTTCAGCATTTTAATTTATTTCTTGTGGAAAAAATGAATTTTTGTTAACTTTTTAACGACTTGTGCATTCAATATGTAACGAACCCGTACGCACGCAACAATATTTATATTTTGGCAATTTTAAATTAAAAAACAGTTTTCGACAGATAGCGAAATCTAACTTTTGGTGCTGTCTCTAGGTTTCTGTACTTACATTTGCAAATGTTTTATACTCGCTATGAAAGTCGTGTAATAAGATTTATTATTAAATCTCTGATCAGCTTTACACACATTAATTTTTCCTCTTTTATTTTCTAAACGTTTTTTTAAAGATCATTCAATCACTTCTAAACATTTCGATACTAAACAGTTTTTTATAATATTTCAGCGTTGCTGTCTGTGTAACGTAGTACGAAAAAATGTAATATTTTTAAAAATAATAATATACCAGTTCTTCACTGCAAAAGTTTAAGTATGGAACAGAAACTTGCGCATTAAATATACTTAGCTAAATTAACTGTGACTTTTTATCATCTTTAAGCTAATTTAAATACTTTAAAACAAAAGCACTTAAGTGAAAATCTGCGATAATGAATATCGGAAATAAATATGTGGAGCCATATGAACAGTATTAACCCAGGTTAGATTAAGGCGTCCATAAAGTTCAGTTTGAAATTAATTTGTCCTTTATTTTACTCCGATTGAGTGTAAACCTACTATGTCCGAACTAAAGGTTTGAAACTACACGAAGAATGTTAAATACGTTAGTTAAATGTTAAATACCTTGAAATCTTTCAGTTTGTTAATCAAAAATTCGTTAAAGTTCTGCAAAGTATGAAATCGATAATAAAACAAATTCCAAATTTCAAATTTGGGCTTCCAGATTCCCATATTCGCAACAGGATTAAGTCATTAAAAATTCGATGGCTCTAGGTACCGTCGTTTTATTACAATGCGAGAAACATACTTATATTTATGCACATTCTTCATTATTTACTTTCTTTAAGTATAATACAGAGCTGCAATATTTGGTGGCTACAGTTTGAAAACTAAACCAACATTTAATGTTTTCGTCGCAAAAGCGCAAAACGAAAATATTGCTCTTTCAGGTACAAAGCCCCTTTGGACTAATAAAATCTGAAAGCTTTCAGATTTCATATTACGCTCAAATGGCCTTTTTTTGTTTCATTTACAAACACATTCACATTTCGACAGTATTTGGGCTAATGCCACATTGTGCTGAAAATATTTATAAACAGAATATATTTAGAATTTCCGACAGACAGACTCGTGTGCTGCAGATACAAATGTTTTATACCTTACAATGTTGCCACTGCTTGCTTTAAAACTGCTGAGTTTTTTAATCAAAAATTCGCTAAAGTTTTACAAAATATGATACAGATAATAAAGCAAATTCCAAACACTCATATGGCTTCCAGGTACCCATGTTCAAAGGGCAGGACTATGTTATTTAAAACTTGATGAGTCTAGACACCGTTGTTTTCCATAATCCTAGAAAGATACATGTAAATTCTTCATTATTTAGTTTCTTTAAATTTAATAAAGGCTATAAAATTTGGTGGCAACAATTTGAAAAGTCATGCGAAGCTAAATGCCGGTTGGAGACTTGTAGATTCGTTAGGTATTTTTTTTTAAAGCGGGAGAGGTGAAAATTTGAAAATCTGAAATTTGCATATGATTCTTGAAGATTTGTGTAGTGATTTTACAGGTGATATATTTATTTTAGAGTTCGATTTCCGCGTGACTCCGAATTATCCTTAATTTATGGACATGAGTGTAGTTAAAGATTTAGTCCCTCGGAAATTAAACAGCATTAAATCTTATACTCAAAATGGTCGGTTCAAAACAGCAATGGTTTCATAGGAAAAAATTGTTATTATATTGTTTCGTCATAAATTAATGCCATGTGGAGAATTGTGTAATTTTTAAGAAGGAAATGCTTAATTATTCAATATAACTTGTTCACTATTTCATTGGATTGCTTCCACTTGAGACTTGCATTAATATCTTCCTTTCGTAGAAATTCCTTTGATTTTGACAGGGCATGAAATACCCTTGCTGAAAAGAATAAATATCTTAACGAAGCTTATAATAAATCTAGCATGCGTATTTTGTAACGGGATAAAGTTGGTACTGCAACAAAGAAATGTGTTTCTTCAGAAAATCCACAATGTAATTTTTATCATTGGACATTATTAAAGCAGCTACGTTGTATAGTTAAAAATTCTATATTTAAACTTTACTATAAAGTGAGCTTTCAGCTGATTCAATTGTTAAAAGCGTGTATTTAGATTTCGTTTCTAGGTAAAAAGCTAGATGTTGTTATTATATATAGCGTTTTGTTGTTTCTTCTGAGTTTTGTTTTCGCTTTCCTATGCATTTTGCTTAAGCAAATACTTTTTACCATTTATTTCTATGTTTCCTATACTATGCTGCATTCCAAATTTATCTTCGATACCAAGCCGATTTTTATTTTAGCCTTAAAAATTTTATCTTTTGCTTTACAGAAAACTGGCTTTTGGATTAAATACAGCAGAATTTTATAGTGAAGTAAAACAAAGAGAAAGATTGTTTGTCATGTAACGGCAAACATGCCATATGAAAAGAAAGGCCCAAAATGCATTAAAAAATACACAAAAACAGATAGACGCGAAAGAAGAAGGCAGCGGAAAGGAGACACTTCCCTGGTATTGCTAGTCGTACCAAAAAATTGGCTTCATATCGCATTTCTAGTGAAAGCATCTTTTGAAAGAAAAACAAAATGCATCTCGTGTTTCTCTTTCTGTTTGTTTGAGTACTTTGTTTAGTTTCTTTTCCTAGGCAACGGAATATCTGTACGAATGTTTGTGTCTTCTGAATTGTTCTGCACAGCCAAACTAAACTAAGATACGGACAAAAGTTTGCAGTTTTTAGTAATGCTGCGAAAAACCTATCAACACTTCAGTCATAAAAAGAGCTAGAAACTTTTAAAGTGCTTATAAATTTCATCAAATCGGATGCTAAAAATTTACTACAGACTTGGAAAAGGTTGTTGTTTACGCAAACAGAGAAGTTTGAAATGTTAGGTTTTTTTAATTGCATAATTGTATTGGAATTTTATTGTCAACAGAAAAAAATTCTACTAATTTGCTTTCGTAAGTTAATAGTATAAGTATTAAAATATTAATGTAGAAGAAATATTTCGTGTTACAGATTCCCATGTTAAATGTTTATAAAAGTTTCGATTTAATATTTTAAAATTTTCTCTTTTATTATATAATAAAATATATCATTAGCACAATACACCATAAGTAATGCATCATAAAATAATGCAAAGTGGCGTAAAATCATTAAAAATAGCTCGTTTTAGTCAGTAATGCATTAGCATACATTAAAAAAGCTGCTAACACAATATGGCAATAGCATTCCCTTCAAAGTAAATACGTACAAATGCACAGTATTTATATCTTTATCTTTTTTTTTCGGGTAGTAGGCGATATCTGAAACATGTTGGAAAGTCTTTTCGTTTCATTCATGCCTAGCGGCATTTTCTTATTACTTTCATAAATATACTCAAAACAACACCATGATTAGTGAGATTTACCAAGAAATGACGAAACGTTGTTCAGTGTTATATTAGACAAATCCTACGTTTGTGGAGCTATACTTATAGCATTTTGGGCTCTAAATTCAGAAACATAAGCAATTTGAATAGGAGCACTAACATGCAATATCATTGAGATATCTTGTCCTAGTTCTAATCATTTTCAACGAGTTTCTTTAGCCAAATACCGCAAAACAACCAAATAATAATCCTTGTTAACAGTTTAACTACTTTGTAAATTCTCGGGATGCATGAAACTCCGACTTTTCAAAACCGACGCAGTTTTGGGCTAACAAATTCGAAATTCGAGCTCCCAAGTGCACGTGTTCTGTGGAGAACTACGTTATTCAAAATTTGATCACTAGAGGTTTGTTTTTGACTCTAGGCTCTTGGTTTGACTTGAGGACTGCTGTTTACACAATCCGAGGAACTTGGGAACATATTCTTTATTATTTAACTTCTTTAATAATAATACAGGATATTTGCTGGCAGGAATTTGAAAAGTGATATGCCATTTATAGTGAACTATCGTAATGTACCATTTCGAGATCAATAGATAGCACCTTTTGGGCTAAAATAATTTAGAAGAATTTATAACTAAAATGCCGAATTATATTTTTAAATACAAAATAACAGTATGGATTAGAAAACAATCTAATTAATGGTGAATTTTTTTTGAAATGCAGAATGCTACTTTTCAAAAAAGTGTGTATTTTTAGATACATGTATTGTGAAGTTGGATAAAAAGAAGAAATGATAAAAAATATTTAGTATAAAAGCTTGGAACAAATATCGAAAATTAAGGGTACTTTATGCAAATCTTTAGTATAACATTAATCAAAAATGATTTAATTGTTTATGTACTAATTTAAATAAACGCTTTGAATATACGGAATGTATAGTTATTTAAAAATACATAATATAATGATTCCTGATGAATTTCAGTTTCGTGTAAGTTATGAGAAAGTATTTAAAATTAAATGCATTGATAAGAATTACTGTAGGTTATTGCATAAACTATAAATGGTGATGTAAAATAACTGTATTTAAGTACCGATAAATAATGCATTACTAGAGAAAGAAAAACAGAAATAATAAAATGACTTTATCTTTATGGACTAAATCTTTATGGATTAGTGATATTATCATATGAAATGGAATGGAACATTGATATATCTTTCACTAATATATTACTGCAAAATGTTTAAATATAGCTTTGTGCCTTTTCGTAAAAAATAATTCCACAAATGACAAAAATGAAAATAGATAGACTAATGTATATATGGATTTTCTCCTGATTATAAATGTGTTCCGAGTATAAATGTATTCTGATTTTAGCTTGTTTAAGCAAAAAATAACAATAACAATAATAATAATAATTATTTTTTTTAAATTGCATAAAACCTTTTTTACTTTCTAGTGCGAAGTAACGGAAGTACTGTAATGGAGAAAAATTTGACTATCATATTTCAATATAAGTATCCATTTGACAACTCCCGACTCTATTTTCGCTGCACGTCTGTGCGTACGTACCTACGTATGTGTCTGGCATAAATAAAATGCGATTAACCGTAGAACATCGAAATTTTGTATATTTTGAACAGCTTTTTTACATTGCAATCTTCAATACCATGTATATATATATGTGTGTGTGAGTGTGTGTGTGTGATATTTGCACTTGATGTGACTGGTGTTGTGATTGCCGATTTGGCCGTTAGGCAGCGCTGAAGTAAATGTTTCATTTTGCATATTTTTGTGGCAACCCTGTTGCACTCTGATCTAGAGAAGAGTTACAAGAACCGACTGAGTCGGTAATAATGATTCTGAACTCTCGTTCTGAGAGTAATTCTATAATAACTAATCTTGTAAATAAACGTGTAAATAGTTTTACTTCGTGTGCTGATTTATTCACGTACTGAAGTGCTTTTATTGAACCGTGTTTTGAATCCGGTAAGAATTTTGACTAACCTGCTTGGAAGAGCAAATGGTGCTTCATTTCTTTGGCTAAACGCGACAGGACTCTTAAATTGAAAGTTCGGAATATAAAATTTATCAGGTAAGCGCATGCTTATTTATACCTTGATATATTTTGATATATAGTATCAACGTAATGGATAGTCTTGATAAACTGAAGCGGAAACGCGCAGTTTTGCGTACCGCTACTACAAAAGTGTTAACGAAAATTGAAGCTATTTTAACTGAAACGTCGGAAATGACTTATGAACAAAAACTTGATCAGTTAAGTGTTCTCAAAGAGCAATTAATTGAAAAGTATGATTTTGAATCCGAAATTAAAGTTATTGAAGATTATAATGAAAAAATCATTGAATGGAAAAATAGAATTACGCGGTATTTAGATAAAAATTTGAACTCCAACCCTCAAATTAATTCTCATGATTCACGTGTTTTAAGTAGTGAAAATAGTGTTCCTAATAACAATACTGGAGCTAAATTTATGAAGCTTCCAAAGCTTACAATCGAAAAATATTATGGTGATTCTTGCTTATGGCTTGAGTTTTGGAGTCAATTTTCGAATGCTATAGATAGTAATGTGCATTTGACACCACTTGATAAATTTTGCTATTTGAAATCACTGCTTGGTGGAAGTGCAGCTAATGCTGTATCTGGGTTTTCGTTAACTAACGAAAATTATAGTTCTGCTATCGGCCTTTTGAAAGAACGGTTTGGTAGAACTGATGTCGTTATTAACGCCCATATGAATAAGCTTTTAAATCTCAATCCAGTAAAAAATTCTTCTAATTTAAGAGCTTTGAGGGAACTCTATGACAATTGTGAAATTCAGATTCGTAATTTAAACTCTTTAGGGGTTGCATCTGGAAGTTATGGTCATTTATTATGCCCAATTTTACTTAAGTTGATTCCACCAGATATTGCTTTAGAATTTAATAGAAGGCGTGCCAAAATTTCGGACTGGGATATCAATGAACTAATCACCTTTATTAAAGAAGAAATAGAATCGCGTGAAGCTACAATGCATTTGAATAGTTCCGTTAGGATATCTCATGATAAACCAGAAAAATATAGACACCAAAATTTTAAACTTAATATTCCTACAGCATCTGCTTTGTCAACTAGTGTTACGAATAACTGTTACTTTTGCAGCAGTTCAGAACATAATTCTAATTTCTGTGAATCGCTTTCGGTTCCTGAGAAGCGTAAAAAACTAAAGAACGATGGTAGGTGTTTTGTGTGCTTTAGGAAATTCCACATTGCTGCGAAGTGTAAACTTCTAAATGAGCCTTGCAAAATATGCGGTAGTAAGTTTCATCATGTTTCGATATGCATGAAATCAAATGAAAAGCCCCCTGATGTTCCTAAAAATGAAAGTGATACCATAGTAACTTCCGTTTCTCAATGTGAGATTAAAAACTCAGATTTATTTAATGAAGTTGTATTGCAAACATGTTGCGTGAACATATCATCCGATTTACAGTCAAAATTTGCTTTGTGTCTTTTTGACAGTGGCAGTCAACGGACATTTATTACCAAAGAATTAACATCATACTTAAAACCCCCAGTAGTAAGGAAGGAAAAGTTGCTAGTATACTCTTTCGGCGCGCTTAAAGCAAAACAAAAAATTTATGACGTGGTCAAGGTTACCTTACAGAAATTGAAAATTCCCGAACGAAACATATGCATTGAGGCGTTGGTGACAGACACGATTTCTACCCCGATGATTTATCCGCCTAGACTAAACACAGATGTCCAAAGCAAATTAAAGAAATACGAGTTGTCTAATTGGAATACGTTATGCGGCTTTCGAATGCAGTTATTGATAGGCGCCGATTACTTATGGCAAATAAACATTCCTGGAACAGCAGAAAAAATAACAAAATCGCTATTTGTGTGTGAAAGCTTATTTGGATGGTCGCTTTGTGGTTCCATATATAATGACGAAAAGGGAAAAAATAAAGACACATCCGTTTTTAAGTTATCTGTTGAAAATGCCGAACAGGAAGATTTAAAGAAACTATGGGACCTTGAAGCAATTGTTATTAGTGACGATGAATTTTCAAAAATAGATAAAGAAACCATTAATAAATTTGAAAACGATTTAAAATTCGTTAATAACAGATATGAAGCGAAATTATTGTGGAAGGACAGTAAAGAAGGGTTAGGGACTAATTTCAAAATAGCGAAGAATCGTTCCTTTGAATTAAATCGTAAGCTCGCGAAAAATGACGATCTTCTGTAACAATATAAAGACATTGTTACTGAACAAAAGGGAAATAACGTAGTTGAAGAATGTTCAGATAATGACGTTGATGACGGTTATTTCATGCCGCATAGACCCGTTACGAGAAACGACAAATCCACCACTAAAGTGAGGATGGTCTTTGATGCTTCTTCAAAAGAAAATCAGTTTAAATCTTTAAATGATTGTTTATGGCCAGGGCCAAATTTAAACCCAAACATTTTAGATATTATCATCAATTTCCGAAAACATGAAGTGGCATTCTCCGCGGATCTAGAGAAGGCTTTTCTCCAAATTGGCTTAACGCCAGAAGACCGAAATTATTTAAAATTTTTGTGGTTTGATGATAAGGCTGTTGACTTATTCAAAATTCTAAGATTTACCCTTGTACCATTTGGTGTCACCTGTAGCCCTTTCATTTTAGCTGCTACTATCAAATGTCATATTCAGAAGTATGAGAAAGAGCATTATAAAGTTTATGAAATGCTAGATACATCCCTGTATGTTGATGATTTAATTTCCGGTTCAAATTCTGATGAAGAAGCGTACTATTTATCTTCTACTGCCGCTAAAATTCTTAAAGATGCTGGGATGCATTTACGTAAATTTAACTCTAATTCTATGAAACTAAGGGAAATGTGGAAAGAAAATATGTTATGCAGTGAACAAGAAAATTCTGACCTCCATTTAAAAGTTTTAGGAATATTATGGAATACCGATTCTGATACCTTTCAACTGGATGCTCAGCCTCTTATAGATAACCTAGAGAATATTAAATCTACAAAGCGTTGTGTTTTAAAGACTATGTTAAAGATATATAATCCCGTAGGGTTTATATCTCCATTCACCATACGAATTAAAATCTTATTGCAAGAAATTTGGAAAAGAGGTTTGGGCTGGGATGATGATTTACCCCTAGATTTGGAAAATGAATGGAAGGGTTGGTGCTCTGAAACGGAACATCTTAAGAGATTAGAGATACCTAGGAAGTATTTCCAACAAGTAATGAATTTGGTAAAAGATCAGGTACAAATCCACATTTTCTGTGATGCTAGTCCTAAGGCATTTGGTGCAGTAGCCTATTTTAGGTACTTCACCAAAGATAATGAAATTAAAACAAAGATCTGGGCAAAAGTAGAGTCTCTCCTGTGAAACGAATAACGCTTCCGCGATTAGAATTAATGGGAGCCGTAATTGCCGCGAATATGTCTAAGACTTTAAAGATGGCATTAGACTTTAAAAATGCGAAAATAAAGTTTTGGACAGATTCAACAATAACGCTTCATTGGATAAAAGGATCTGCTACGAATTGGAAGCCCTTTGTTTCCAACAGAGTCAGAGAAATTCAATCTCTTACGGATCCTGAAAATTGGAACTATTGTAGCGGAAAAGAAAATCCAGCTGATTTAGTGACGCGAGGTGAAAAGCTGATAACACTTACAGGAAATAAGGTCTGGTGGCAAGGTCCAATTTGGTTATCACTTCACGAACATTCATGGCCGTCAGAATTAGTGACTGAATTAAGCGAAGACGCGCTAATTGAAAGAAAGTTGAAACCTCAAATTACTCAGTTATGTTGTACCATAACACCGGAAACAATTTTAGACGTTGAGAAGTTTAGCAGTCTCAAAAGATTTTACCGTATCACGGCATGGATAATGCGCTTGATGCATAATTCAAATAAAAGAAACTCTAAGGTCTGCGGTCCATTGACAGTTTCGGAACTGGATAATGCAGAAATGTATTGGATTAAATGTACTCAAGAAACGGCATTTAAAGTTGAAATAAACCAACTAAAATGTGGAAAATCTATCAATAAGGAATCAAATTTATATAACCTTAATCCCGAATTAGATGAAAGTGGATTGCTTGTGCTGAAAGGTAGACTACAATTCTCTGAATTCCAAGAACGAGAAAAACACCCATGGATACTTCCTGACAAATCTAAATTTGTCAAGCTGTTGATTATCGATACCCATGAGAGGTTATATCATTTTGGAATAGCTACGACATTATCACATCTTCGAGAGAAATATTTTATCATCAAAGGAAGAAGATGCGTGAAATCGGTTCTGAAAACTTGTTTAATTTGTAAAAGATTTAATGCTACTCCAGGTAAGGAAGTAATAGCACCATTACCTAAGGATAGGATTATTGAAACTCCGCCATTTGAAACAACTGGCTTAGATTTTGCTGGACCGATTTATATCAAAACTTCATCTGGTCCAGAAAAGGCTTATATTTTAGTATTTACTTGCGCGGTAATTAGGGCCGTACATCTAGAATTGGTAACAAATTTGAACACTGACACCTTTATTCTAGCTCTTCGAAGGTTCGTTGCACGAAGAGGACTTTGTAAAATAGTTTACAGTGATAACGCAAAAACATTTATCAAAGCTGATTCAGTACTAAAAGAAATTTGGAAGAACATTTCAAAGGAAAGAGTTCTAGATTATTTCTCAAGAAATAAGATAACATGGAAATTTATTGTGCCTAGAGCCTCATGGTGGGGCGGTTTTTGGGAAAGGATGGTTCGCACCGTGAAAACTCCACTGAAAAAGATCCTTGGTAGGACTTGTCTTACGTTTGAAGAAATGGAAACGACGTTGACTGAAATTGAGGCAGTTATCAACTCTCGACCATTGTGTTATATCTACGAACAGCCTTCCGAACCAGAGCCTTTAACTCCAGCCCATTTTTTAGTAGGAAAACGACTAACATCATTGCCTCATGGATTGCCTATAATCACTGGATCTGAATCCAACAGAAGAATGCTTACCAAAAAATTGAAATACCGACAACAAGCCATTAACCATTTTTGGAAACGCTGGAGAAAAGAATATCTGTTAGAACTTCGCTCTGCGTATCGAGTCACTCCAACAGAGTCCTCATCATTTAAAGTGGGTGACATAGTGCTGATCCATGACGAAAAGTTACCAAAGCATCTTTGGAAGTACGGATGTATTAAAGAGCTGTGTTTAGGACGTGATTCAAAAGTTAGATCCTGTGTGCTTCAAACACCAACAGGAATTATAAAGAGACCCATTCAGTTACTATATAAATTTGAACTGGACTTAATAGACTAATATTTGAATGGACAGTCATAAAATTATTTGCATTAATTTTCATTTATTCATATAATTCATTTATTATTTTTATTATTATAGATCCCAACTTTAGATTGTATTTAGAATTTGAATATTGCATGTCTACTGTATGTAAGTATAATTTCGTATTTTATTTTAGTCCAAGAATTTGAAATGCCTACTTTGAAAGTGTTTAATACCTAAGTATTAATTTAGATTATTATATTTTGAATTAATTATTTTCTTTTAATGATGATGAACAATAGTGATTGTTCATCCGGGGGCAGTGTGTTGTGATTGCCGATTTGGCCGTTAGGCAGCGCTGAAGTAAATGTTTCATTTTGCATATTTTTGTGGCAACCCTGTTGCACTCTGATCTGTAGAACTGTTACAAGAACCGACTGAGTCGGTAATAATGATTCTGAACTCTCGTTCTGAGAGTAATTCTAAAATAGTTAATCTTGTAAATAAACGTGTAAATAGTTTTACTTCGTGTGCTGATTTATTCACGTACTGAAGTGCTTTTATTGAACCGTGTTTTGAATCCGGTAAGAATTTTGACTAACCTGCTTGGAAGTGCAAATGGTGCTTCAACTGGAAATGATGAGGCTTAGCAATCAGGTCACATCAGAGTCCGCGTATGGTCGTTGTGAAGTGAAAGACAACAAAATTGACGACACAAAAGAATCTCACTTTAAAACTTCATATCTTTATTCAATTAAAATGGCAGATCGTTTTTTCTTTTAAACGCAAAACTACAATTTACATATCCAAAAATGAGTTGAGTTAAATAGTCTTAAGTTTAAGATTCGGCGCATGCAAACAAAGAAGAGTAGTGCAAATTTTAACAGCAGCTTTAGCGGGCACCAGTCTGACGAAAAATGGCGCGTAGAGCTACTTATAGTAGCGGTTGCATAAGATGCCAGAATGTTCTGGAAAGTAATGGTTTGGGGGGATTCTGGAATTGCGGAAAGTTAATTAGAGGTTGCCTGTTCGCCTACAGCAAAGCTATTTTATTTTTGACGTTTTATATATATAATATATATATACACACCCATCTCCTATCCTCTAAAGGATTTTTATTATGATTGTTGAAAGAGGAATGGAACATTTCGGAAAAAAGGAAAGATTATTTGTCGAACTTTCAAATTTCTAATAATATGAGAATGATATGTGATGTTGATTACAATCAAATAATTACTGGACACGGTCGCTTACCGGAGAACCTGAAAAGATTTAATTTACGAAATAATAATAGTCTTTGTAATTTTTATAGTTCTGAAGGCAATGCACAATATTTCGTCGAAGACTGCGTATTGCTGCGACATGTTAGGGAAAACCATGATAACATAAGGAAATTCTATTGCCGCAGGAAAGAGATTGCAATGGATTTGATGATCCTTGTAAGTGGCGATAGAAAAATATTGGGAATTTTGGCTAGACGTTTTTAACTGTATTTTTGTTTTAATCAGTGTTGGGTGTGCTGCGTTAACCATTATTATCAGTCAGGAGGGTTTCAGCACATTCGTATATTATATTACATTACATTACGGCCATTTCGCTTTAACCCGGCTTAAACGTCCTTACCTGATCTTTGTTTTCGCAATCTTTGATCGTAGCCATATATTTCAAATTACACGAGTGTTTTAAATGAAAAAAAAATATTCATATTTTGCCCAGGACAAATCTCAAAAAACTAATTTTGGAGAAATAACTATTCTCATAGTTGGGAAGATTACATACTCGTTATAAAAAAATAAAATTAGAAGAACTTTGACTCCGTGCAACAAAAACTGACTGAATATTTAATTTCAAAATTCGCAAGTTTTCATGTCATTTTCAAGTTCCCTTGAAGGATCGGTTTATCAAGTTAGAATAATTTGAGGAAATAAGCTAAAATAAAATGCAGCAGAAAATGTATATAATTTAATAGACCGTACAAGGAAGTCATATGATGACCACACCACATCCTTAAAAATCCAGTAAAAGGTGCAGTATTGCTAAAAATAACATAATTGGAATCAAAGGCAACAAAGAAAAATTTAATCACTTAGATATATGTGATTTCTATACTATCATTATAATGTCTTGTGGGAAGTGGCCTATTAGTCGCCGAGCGGTAAAGGTGAACTCTGGTAGTTTGACCTGGGTTCGAATTTTGGCAAACGGGCTGGCTTTCTTGGTAAAATTCGTTGTTTTCCTGATCAGTAGCGTGGATATGAGCCAGGTATCCTTAAAACGTCCACCACTTTTATTGCCTTCACCACAATCAGTTAGTCTTTGTGTTACTTTGCCTTAATCAATTAACCTAACCTTAAAATTCTGCTAATGTTCCCGTATCATTCTTCCCCTTAAATGGAGCGCGACTTTTTATTTTAATCGCTAGTAACCAAAAATATTATGACAGATATAGAATAACTTCTTTTATTTGCTTTTAGTGCAATTGATTTTAACCGTGGATTTATTTATTTTTACTTTTTAATTTACATCAGTTAGTCCATAAATCGTGGGAAAAGAACGAAATTACTGTGTCTGAACTTAATTTTTTCCCCATTAAATGCAACAAATGAAATTTGATGAGATCTTTTTTTTCCCTCTCAAGGTCAAATTCGTTTAACTTCCATTTTATTCAGGAACGCCCTTTTCAATTTTAAACTGCTAAGAATTATAATCTTAAACCAGTTATGATCTTAGATCTCTTTATAATCTTTCGTTGCTCACAATTAACGATTTTAAAATCATTAATTGTCAGCATGATTGTCAGCATGAATTTGTTGTATTTAAAAAAAAATGAAAAGTTTTTTTAAACTGCTAAATGCGAGAAATTTTGATCATACTTCATTTGGTTTAAGGTTGCTTTACTTGATTACGGCAAAGCATACTATGTCTATCTGCCTAAGGGAAGAGATGCTTTCGTTGAGGACTTTCTAAGAAAACTGTCTCGTAAACTAGTTATACATGGAGAAAAGCACGAAAATACCCATGCTGCCAGTCCGTTCGCCTGGAATTGAACCCAGGTCGGAACTACCAGCGTTCAGCGATTTTACGTCTTGAGCGCGAATGAGCCATTTAATTTGGAAAATAGTCTTTTAACCTATCCAATGACGTATTCGTCAGAATTCTGCGATGTTTAGTAAGACTGAAAAACAAGAATACGGGAGAAAATTTAACATTAAATTACTTCTATACAATATTTATCTATGCTGTTCTCTGTATGTTTGTATATCTCTCCATACATTTCATACGTTTTATTCACTCAATCCATTTAATAATAACAACCGGCTAATTTTGATAAAAATCTCTTTTCTGGAGAATGAGATTAATAACATACAATAAGCATATTTACAATAAATATTATTAATTATCATAGACTTCAATAAAAATGTGTTTTATAATATTTTTTTCTTTTATTTATAAGGAACATACTTTATTTGTTACATAAATGGGGTCTCGCAGGAATGTCGTCTTAAACGATTAAAAGCGAATTTTAGACGCCTTTCAAAATATGGAGCTTCTTTAACTAAAATGAAATTTTATTGCAGGTGGTAACTTCATGTTTTATGCGAAGTCATTTAAAATGTCATATTTAGTATTTACTTCGAAAAAATCGTTTTTAATAGAAATTATTAGAGCTTTAATATTCCATTTATCATCCTTATCTTAGTGTTATGAATTTTGCATATATATCACCGTCCATTTGAATTTTAGTCCAAGTGATTTTAGTGAAATTATACGTAAAATTGTAATATCTCTTGTTAATGTAATTTCAAAGACCTCAAGAGAGTCAAGTTACGACGAAAAATAAGGTTACAGGGGCAAGTTCATTTAACATTGAGGTAACTGATTATCTGGCCAAATTGGTGAGAGAGTGCGAAGCAGGGTTTTGGCGCCTTTGTCGTCAAATTTGTCGAGAAATCTCCAAAACTAGCCAAAGTTGGCGGTCTTCGGCTTCTTTTTTGTCCGATCGCTGTATAACTGCAACTAGTCCTTGCCTATGTAACTGTAACTCCATCCGGCTCTATGTATTTGTAACTGTGTATGTCTTCCAGCAATTCCAAGAAATTGAAGGTACTGAAAATTTCTGGGTGGACGGGAGGAAACTATACAAGACAGAGGACAACTTCAGTTCTGAGTTTAGTTCAGAGTATTGAAAGTATTGAGAGATGCCTTACGCATTGAAGCATTTTATATTGTTTCACGTTTCATTTCTGCAATGCAGTTTGAAGTGGTAACTACTGACTGTACTCTGTCATACTGAAAAGAGCTTTTTGAGAACTTTTGCGGAAATTTTCCGAATTGTAAAGTGTTTCGTTTGGGAAAATAATTTTATAAAGCTGTCATCGGTTGCGTACATTCTATTACGAATCCGTACGCACGTAACATTAACGTAGCTTCAAATGGACGGTGATCTATTTGTTAAAACTGCGTAGATAATATGAAAACATCTTGTTAATGTCGCATTCCACAAACTTCTTCAATAATGGTATCATCAAATTTCCGGCCACTATCATTTTGCAAGATGTAATTTGCTATAAATAATATGAATACATCCAAAAGATGTAGCTTCCTCCGCCAAATTTGTAATTAAAGCTCTTAACTAAATATGTTTCAAGCAATTGCTGATCAGTGAGTATAAGTTTTCAAAGTATCCTTTAATTTCGATAAAAAGAGTACATAACGCTCGTTACGTGCATCTGCGTGAATAAACCTAAAAATCTCATTCGGTATTAGTTTATCTGTTCTGCTTTGTGAGTATCTTGATTGTGTAGCTGTAGTCTCATAAATATTTATTTCATGATCCATTTTCGAAATCCACAGGCAGCCTAATATATTATTAGAGTTTTAATAATTATGATTCCGGTTTTCCACAAATCTAATTGTATTCTTATTTCAAAACCATTTCAGGTTAAGCTTGCTGTTAATTCATTTATGTGTTTTTAAGAGAAAAACGTAGTAGGTGACGAAAGATTTTCAGATATGGAAAAAAGAGAATTTAAGGAATTAGTCAAGAATGAGTCTTGTGAAACGGCAAATAAGGAGCTGTATGATCATTTAAAACCATGGAAGCAGCGATAGTGCAGAAGACAAACAGCCTTGAAAGTACAAGACGTTAAATGAAATCTTTAATTGATATGAAGTTAAACAGCTTATTAAACAAGGCATCGGAACCGTTTGATTTTTAGTGGAGATTAACCAAAATGCAGAAACAAGAGGGCACTTTATGTGACATATTGAGAGACTTTGCAATCCTTAGAGTGAAACGTTGCGTCAGATATTGTCCCAAGCAATATTCACTAGCTAGGTAAACAATAATTGTATCATGTACTTACAAACAAGTTCATTTACAAACACGGTAAAAAGAAATGCACTTTCGGTCCGGCTCTTAGTGGGATGGAAGAACCGCTGATCTGAAAGCATGCTTTTATTACGTTTTAGGATAGCGTTTTTGTTAATTTTAGATGAGAAACTAGAAAACACAAGAGAAATTTTCCCCTTGGCTTAGGATAAAATTACGTGGTCAAAATAAGTCTTCACAATTGGTGAGAGCTGGGAAAATATTTCCAAGGCCAGTTTTAAATGCAAAACATTTATCTTTGAAAGGAAAAAAAATGTGCGAATATTTGAGTTTTTTTTTTTTTTTTTTTAGAGTTGGGCCAAAAAAAGGTCTTTGAGGTGTATAGAATAACAAAATCGTTTAACAGCTTTTTTCCTGAACAAAATAGTATATTTCAACTTATATTTCCAAAAATAAATAAATGCTCTTTTTATATATTATCTAAAGCATAAACTATAATAACTTCAAAAATGCAACATAGTTTTTCAGTTGAATCGCGGTGTTTCATTTTTCATTTTTTTAAAAATATTTTGCCTGAGAAATTCAATTATAACGTTGTACGGTTTACACATGCAATGTTATATTTGCTAAATGTCTTCATAAAATAATAATTTTGAATTTAATTCACTTTCGAAAGCTTTTTATCCATATTTTACGTAAGTATGTTCGGCAGGGTGGCATCATCAAAGTGCATAGAGATGTAAACTTTATTTTAAAAATTTTTAATTTCTAGCGAAATTTTAAACGTTTTTGTCTTTAGACATATATAACTATATTCAAGCACCCATCTCTATAGACGCAGATCAAAAGTACACAAAAATAGATGAAAAAAACAAAAATTAACAATTGGAAGCTGCCTGGAAAACATTTCTTAGAGAGGTGCACCGGTATAAAATATATACCGGTCCTCAAAATTCAGGATTTTTTTTAAGTCTCAATTTTGTGTTCTAAGCGTCCATAAATTACTATTCATGAAACATTTTACGGCAATTTAAATTATTTTATATACTGCCCCTCAAAGGGTTAAGCAGTAATAGATATTCTTTCAGTAAACATTTGTTTCATTTCCCCCTTTTAATTACAGAATTATGTAGGTTTGTGTAAATGTAAATTTATACATACTTTCTTAAACTGAACTACACCTAACACATTTTTTCCATTGCAGAACACAATTTTGCTAGTAGTGATGTAATTCCAGCGTTTGACGAGTGCATCTGTCTCTAATTTCTGAGATACTCATAACTGTCTTGCTTAAAGTTGTTTCATTTGTTAAACTCAGATGTGCTGCCAAGATGAGATTACAATCTCTTTTTAACCTTACGATATCCATCTTTTATTAACTTTCTGAAACATTAACGACCATTTGAGACGTTAAACTCTAATTTGAAGTTTTAACATAACAATTTTCATTTTAAATTTTATTTCTAACTTTAAGCATCAAGAAATAAAATGGCTTAATTATGTTTGATCAGAAAATCTATGAAAAATCAGACATTATCAATATTTTCTTCTGTTTCTAAGGGTTCACTGTGCTAATTTTGATTAACCAATTGTACAGAGCATAAGGTTATATCCCCACTAACGCATCATGCTAAACAATATTTGTATATCTCATATTCTGCATGTGAACAGGTTTTCCTTTCAATACATGAAAGTGATTACATTACATTCCCATTCATAATGCCTTTTCCAACCTTTCCAATATTTGTAAACTCAGCTTTGTAAACTACACCAATAATAATATAAGCTATTCTCCCCATACATCTTATCAATAACCGATGAAAAAGAAAGGAAAAGGAGTAAGTGGAAATTATTCAGTATATATAATAGGCAATCGCGTTAGAATTTATTACAATTTCTCTTCTTTATAGCAATTCACAATTATTCGTTTTTAAATATAATTGCATGTATAATTTCCTAATTATCTGATTCATGCCAGAGTATACATCTCCATAGTATTTCTTTCACGTCAAAGGAATATTTTAGCTTCTGGTTCTTGATGTGTATAAATATTTAATTACATTATTTATTTCTGTAAAATATTTATGCAGTCTGAACGGATTTTAGATTACATTTCGGATAAAGAAATCATTTATTTGCTAGTATAAAATACCCGTTGAAATGTTAATGAACAGTTCGGATAAGCTCATATGATAAAACAAATTATAAAGACCAACACATACATTACTAGAATTATTTCCTTTTTTCATATATATTGGATCTGTAAACCCATCCTCAAAATCATATTTTAAGGCTGATTCGAAAACACAGTAGGCATCTGATCATGATCACCTGGACTTTGACCTATTAGGTCTAACGTTTGCATATTTTAAACTTTATCGAAACCAGTTTGTAATTACACTTTTCTTTTGTTGAATAAGTTCTTAAAACACACATTACTACTTCTATATATACCAGTACATCTGTTACTGAGCAGTCTTCTGCAGAGAGAATTTTATTTACAATTCGAAAAAGAAATTTATTCGAGAGAAAAGTAAAATGTTTTCCAGTGAAGTATTGAAGAATTTTCTTCTTCTTTTCTCGACAGGAATGCGATCAACTTTTGTTGGGAAAACTTTTCAGCTTTTTTTCGGGTTTTAAACATATTTATCCAGACCACCAAATAGTTTCGCCAATAAGGTAAGATACTTTCATTCCTCTGTCACCCAGTCAGAGAAGTTACTCAATATACCGACAGTGTTCTCAAGTTTCTATTCTGACTTTAAAAGTATTTTCTGTACCATACTGCTTATAACCGGTTTAATTTTTTGGGAAATAATCTCAACCGAAATACTTCCAAATTTCCCCAAGATATATATGTATACTTCGGAAAAATAAATTGTCTTATACTTTTATTGTTGAATGTGAATAGAAATTTTGTTTTAGTTTTCTGTCTAAAATTACGTTTTGAATGTTTTTCAATGGATATGAAACAAACTTTTCCTTTTTTTAAAGACGTTATTTATCTAAGATATTATGACACTTTATAGGCATTTACTAGTAGACGGATTATCGAAATAGCTGGCTGCAGGGTTTTTGGATTTGTTTACCCATAATTAATTATGGGAAAGATTTTCCTTCAGATTCTTCACTGAAACCATTTCTCTCCAAAGAGAAACAGCCATCGTCAGCTTTCCGTTTGTCAATAAATTAACGACATAAACAATCATGGAGTTTTATATGTATACATAACTATAAAAGTAAAAATGATAAATGGACTTTAAAGGTAATAATCAAGCGATACCGCTGCTAAGACTATAAATTTAAATTCAATTAATAATTTCTTATTTATGATTACATAATATTTAAATTATAAACTATTATACCTTTGATATTATGCCATGACAACTTATATATAACTGTTTCTTCAAATAGTTTTCCCCTGTTTTCCTTACTGCATTTTCTCCCTTTGATCGCGTCGGGGTATTTTCTTCCTATATTTGAGAGTTAATAGTTTAAAACCAAAAGGTATTAGCTAGATGATTTCAGAAACTTAATTCATTCAAATAAGGGGTCAAAACATGATTACGTCAAATCCATGCTGATTTTATAGAACAAATTGGAATGAAAAGTCAACATTTTCCATAAAAATAAGAATAATTTATTTTTATTTTATTTTAATTTTCTTCAAATTTTTAATACTTTTATCTTTTATTTTTTCTTTGTGTTTTAGTTGATGGACTTTACAATTTTAAACCTCTAGATCTCTTACATGTTTAATAGATTTATATAAATCTTAAGTATTAATTTTAAATTTAATAGATTGAATAACAGTTTTACATT
>KK113817.1:110311-125318 GCA_000611955.2 Stegodyphus mimosarum
AATTTTACAAACTAAAAGATTTCTATTCCGATTTATGATTTAATGTTAGTTCCATATTCATATTGAAAGCTCAGTACATTTCTGTAACATGCAAATTTAGAGATAAATTGCTGCATAACAGTTTTCAGTGATAAATCTTCAGTCTGCTTAACTAAATTGCAGAGACCAGAAAGTGGATAATTACTTAAAAATAAACTTGACCATTGGAAGGATTACTTGAAAATAAACTATGTGGAATGCGATATCTTCTAAATACTAGACCAGTATTTTAATCGTTGCACTGTAAACGCACATGGGATATATGTAGTGTAATTTTTTCACAATTTCTAAAACATTTTTCAAAATTTATTGCTTTGGTACTAAGAGTGTTTGGTAATAAATAAAATACAATTTGCTTAGCTTTCGGTGCAATGTTCGGGCTTAGCATTGGTATTTTAGTTGAAAACTTTTGTTTCACATTAATTCCATGCTTATGGATGTAATTTTCCTTTCAATCACACTGAATCTTTGAATCATACTCTTTGAACACATATTAGTAAGTAATACATTTCTATTCATTTCACTGATATCAGAACTGTATATTAATAACTAAATGTTTAAGAAAAATATTTTAATACATGATCATACGGTCAATTTCAATCAAATATATTTTTATACTGAGAAATAACAGGTAAAATTTGTTCAGGAAAAATCAGCTTAATATTACAAAACATAATATTACAATTACAAAAGTTAACTTTTTACGTGGGCTATACAAGACTAATTTTTTATGTATTAAAGCCGTTTATTAAATTATTCAATCAACAAGGGTCAGAAAAACAAAACAGCATGGTCTACCATTTCCCGCTCCGCACTAACTAACACATTTTAAATCTCTCTATTAAAATAAAGCTTTTTTGAACATTTATTTATTTTTTTATAAGTGGGACATATGTTACAGCCCAAAAAATAGTTAATGTTTATTACAGGGCTCTGTTATAGCGAGAAACAATCTTTCGCACACTCTTTGATAATAGATGAAAAATATGCAAGCTAATACGAACTTTGAATTTAGATAAAATTCTGTCTCTCAATACAGATAATTTAACAATATTTCTCGGCATTTCAAGAATATTTGATACGGCTCTGTTATTTTCAAGAAGCAAAATATTTTGAATTGATGTTTCATTTTTCTTCGTTTCAAAACCATCTACTACAGTTGATGAGCTTTTTCTTAAAAGCAAATATTCGGAAATAAAGGAAGACGTACTGCTTTGAAATCTGAACGGATATGAACACGCATCTGGATATAGAAGAGTAAAAAACTCTTACCACTCACGCAAAATACCCTTTTATTCCATACTTATATTTCGGAGGCGTTTTAAGTTCAATATATCCTAGAAAGCGAAGTTCTGGATTTGGAGCTTTTTACTTTTTTCGTGGTTCTATCTTTTGGCATTTTACTTATACTTTGAATAAATCTATTTTACAAAAATCCTGATGTTACGAATGAAGTCGAGCCGTCTTTACTGCTATGTAAAGAATAGTAGCTTGTTAAAATTTCGAGCATAAAGGATGGAGAGGGGGATGTTGGTAAAGAAGCCCCTCCCGGCAATTATGCACTAATGTATAAATGTCTTCTCTATAAGAAGACTAAAATGATAAGCTTAGGAAACTTTCAGAGACTTGAAATATGGGGCAAAATTAATTAATAAATAATCATTCATTTACATATAATGGACATGCATAATAGTAACATATACAATTTCAACTTAAATAATATTCAACGGAGATTAAAGGAGCAAAGCGGCTGAAACAAGTAGGCTAAAACATTGTTTTAAAAAAAAGCTTTTCTCCAAATCAAATATTTATATACTAGAAAACCCGGCGGTCATACGAAATAACCGCTGTTCAAGGTATCATAAATTGTAATTTAAATGATTTGTGCAGACGTGTCTGCTAACTCCTACTGATTTACCCAGGCCAGGCGGCGAGGACGCCCCTTTGCTTTCTGCCCCACGGGGTTTCCCCTTTCTACTTGCTTAATTGCTTAAAGCAGAGCGCAATGAAGGAACCCACTGGCGGTACCTTTTTTTCTCTACTCAGTGGTTTCTTTTTGTCGAGAAAGCCGTTTTTGTGCAGCTTTACTTCCTTTTCTCTCCTCTTCAATGCTGTATTTTCTAGAAGGCAATCTTAAAAGAAATTACGTTAAGACGTAGTTTCTACGTAAAACAGATTGCCAATGCAAATAAATGTTCACCTTTCACCTGACACGCTCAATTTGCGTTCAGTTGTAAACCATTTCAAAAACAGATGGTTGCTAATGCAAAACAAATGTTCTCGTTCCCCCTGACACGCTCAATTTGCGTTCAGCTGAAAATTCAGTTTAAAATACAATGTCGGAATAAAATCGGGCAAAATTACTTTAATTTCTCAACGTTTGCAAGTTTCTAGGTCATTCATATGTAAATATAGTTAAATGCATAATAAGCGACAATTGTATCAATTCAAAATATTTAAATACCATGATAATTTAATTAAAACAATGATACCTATTGTGATAAAATTTATTTTACTATTTGAATGCTGTGGCAACTTCACCCCATTGGCTAGTACAGTTGCGCAAGCAACCAATAAACTGTCAGCGACAAACATGCACTTAAGCCGCATATAATAAAGATGCCTAATTTCATTCACAGTTCTATTGCTATCATGGTGTAAGACAGCTTTTCTTAAACTGACATACGTGAACTGACATACGTGAATATTTTTTAAAGTTTCAAATTAATTTATGTACCGAAGCATTAAAGTTGAAAAAACGGCATTTCATAAATCATAAATGAATATTTTTCCAGTAGGTGTAAAATATTTTTAGAGAATGATATTTTAAAATATTTCAATTTGAGTACTTCAACGTGTACTTCAAAGAGTGTACTTCAAAGAGTGTACTTCAAAGATTATCCGGTGAATGCTGGGAAAGTAGGTCACGGATAATTGAAAGATACAAATAATAAAAACTATCAATTTTCATGTATATTACATGTTGTATAGTCATTAGGTTATTTTGAAGCTGGCGACGTGAAAATGTGCAATGCCCTCTTCGGAACTCGAGTCGGGGACCGGTCGAATATGCCACGAGTATGCTTCCAGTTGCATCACGAACGGATGCAGAAATGAGGAAGAAAATACCTTACATACTCCACCTTTTAAACCGCAACTGGCGATGAGGGGACCGAAAAGCCACGAAATATCGTCCACGAATTATGGTGATGGTAACGAATTACCGTTAACCACCTTTTAGTTCGGGAGTCACTTGATGAGGCTTTTGGTTGTTTCGAAGCTGGACACTTGAAAAATGTGCACTGCCCTCACCGTTCTCGAATCTTGGACCTTCCCAGTACGCGGCGACTATGCTTCCACTTACACCACTATGACATGCAGAAGAGGGAGTAATTACCTTATAATGCGTTTAGTATTTCTTAAAAATTCTGTACTTTTTTTGAGACCTTCATTTTATTTTTCCTTATTTTTGGGAAGGTTTAAATATTTGTTGCATTTTACTGATTATTTTTCGAAGTGCTATTTTATCACTGTGTTCCTAAAAACGTGCACACCCTACCAAGATTATGTGGTTAAAACCAATGACAGTTCGATACGAAGTTGAAGGTACGTGAAAGCGGGCTGGCTGCGTAATTGATTTGTATGATTTTCCCCATGTCCCATGTGTACCGTAACTGCAAGCTAGTCTCATGAGAAAGTGCTCTATGAAAGCGTCATTTCTCTTCGGCAGATAGCCTTCATTTGCTTTATGACATGCAAATAGCCAAAGAAGGAGTATGATTTCTCTTTGCATAGTCATCACAAAAGGAAGAAGTTGAGCTCTAAATGCAAAGAACAAGCATAATTGCACATATAGTTGCCTACAAATATATAACGAATATTTTTTAATTTTAAAGAAATAATAATTGCCGCTTTGTAAAACATTTTATTTCAAAGTATTATTGTTATTATTATTTTATTGAAGTGTAGCATTAAAACTACATAGTTATGGATACTACATATTCTTGGACATAAAATGTTTTGAAAGCGAGTTTGAGCTATTAAGATTTTTTACGATCATAGATAATAGTTTGTTTTTGCAGAAATCTGCGAACCTTAATGTAGCTTAATTCAAAACGTAGTGTGCAGGTGATTTCATCAAATCTGAGTTTTTATATATCAATCAGAACAGATCCTATTAAAATCTAAAATCTATTTGTAACTAGAAAAACTTATACATTCTAAATGTAGGTCAGCATGTAAGGTTTTAGTTAAACTAACGAAGTTTTATTTTAATTTAAATCTTTCTATCTCTTCTCAGTTTCAACTTCCCGTCAGAAGAAGCGCGCGTTTTCAGCTTATGCTAATTTTGAAGTGGAGCCAATGACTATTTAAACCAGAGGTAGAAACCTCTCAGTGTGAGAGAGCTTTTAGTCTCGGATCACAGTCATTCTATTCGACGTTCGCCTGACCAGCTAGCAGCTAAATTCTAAGCCATAGTGCTTGCTACGTGATTGCTTATTGAAATAAATCCAAGTGCGTTAGTATTAGTAAATCTTGCTACGCACCATTTAGTTAGAGGTCAACTCCGCGTAGAGCTCTGTGAGCAAAGATTAATTAAATTTCTATTTAGCTTTAGCTTAAATTTATCTGATTGTTCATTTAGACCCAAGTGTGGTCTTTTACTTTCTGTATCCCTCCCGAGTTGGGAAGTGATTTGTAAATAATATTGATTTAATAAAAGAGGATTTTAAATCCCTTTCAAGTGCAGTTATTCTACCACTTAAGCACAGTATCTACAACCAGAACATAACTGCATTCAGCTCCCTGTTCCAGATCAGGACTTAGAGACTTTTCAGCTGTTCACGAAGATGTTTGCCAAGAATATGCACAGAACACTCAGTCCTGACAAGCAAATCAAGTAAAAAAAATTTTCAGACTGGAATTTTATTTCATTCAATCCTATGTATTATGTCAAAAAGCAAAACGCATAAGCATAACACAGCTTTTGTTCTTTGGTAGCATAAAATAAGTCCAAACTCCGTACAGACGTAAAGCCAATTATCGCTGTACCTGTAAATAACTATAAAGTCTTGGGAAGTTTTATGAAACCTTTTTTATTATATAAGAACTGTGACATAAACGCGCTTCTCATGCTTGACAAAATCGTCCAACCAAATCTGCGATGTAACTTAAAGTAACAGTCACTTCCAGGATTTTTAAAACAAAGACTAGTAGCCGAAGGCTACACAAATGACTTACCTCGAAGTTGGCCCAAACTTTCCACCGGCGTAACAATTAAAATATCGCCAAGTATAATGCACGGCCGAAATATAATATCTTATCTAAGCTAGCATAAATCTAGTAACGTGGCCTCGAGAGGCAGAAGCACTCAATACTCCGAAAAACTCCAGCTTAAATATTCTTAGCCTAATTTGCGTTCTGGTAGGGAAGCGGAAAAGAGAAGTGACAGTAAAGATCTAAATCATAATAACTGGTTAGACTAACATAATGGAATTTCATAGCATTGATAAAATATTAACAGTGCAGGCCTAGTTTGTTTGTAGAAGTTAATAATAAACAAAATATTTTTTGGCTTTAGTAGAAACACGTCAGTAAGAGTATTTTGAAACACGTGGTATTACTATGGCAGTTCGTTGCCACTAAATATGTGTTAAGTGACAAAACTAAATTCACAATTTTAAAGTATTAGGTCATTATAATAGTTAACACTTATTTAGGCGCTTTTCTGAATACTAATTTCAAAGCAACCTTCGAGAGCGGATATAAAGTGTAGTTATAAACGCATAAGTAAAAAAAAGATCATAATTTAGGGAAAGCAGTTAAAGTGTAATGAACAATATTTTGGCAAAATAAAGGTAGCATACAAATTAGAAATGCAGTTAATGGACTAGGAATCTTTCATTTTCAGCTCCGTAAACCCGCTAATTATTTTAAAACTTAAATTATATCTGCTTTTCCATTTTTCATGTTAATGATCTGGAGGAGTTAAAGCTATCAAGATATTCTCAGCTGCTTATATCTTGCATTGCCTTTATTAACATGTATACATCTTTTCTCTAACAGAAATGTTTAAAAATATTTTTCTATACCCAGGTATTATAACATTGTTGGACATGTTCCTTAACATATGACTGATGAATTCAGAGGTTAACTGTGATTATGACTCATTATATGAGTAGAGCGTATATGATGCATAATTAGGTCATATAGTTTACAAAAGAATATAGAAACAGGCAAAGCTGATAAAAATGCTTCACGCAACCTTATAACTTACTGAATTTTACCTACGACGCAAAATTGATAAATTATGATAATGTATGACCATTATGATAATACATGACTGATAGTCGAAATTAGTCATTAATATATATAAAAAAGTTAAATAGTGTATTTGATGAACATATCAAAAAATAATAAATAATAAAATCTATTTTTTAGGCTTCATGCGAATAAAAATAATCAGAAATGCGAAATGAGAAGTAATTAAGGTAACAAAATATTTAGGTTTTGTCAGATAAGAAAATTTTAACGAAGGTTAAATACAAGTTAAAGAAATTCGGAGGAAACGGTTTTAAAGCTAACCAAACTGGTAAATGTTAAAGTAACCAAAGGGATAAGCTGGTAAATGGTTAGTCGAGGTAAATGGCTATAGCGCAAACAAATAAATAACTAAAATCCCAAATTTATTAAAAAACTATTTTAAGTAAATTTGTGATTTTAGCTAGTTATTTGCTTGTAACTAATTTTAATCAACTGTAGTAAAATACGTTAGGGCTATCTCCCTAAGGAAGGTGCCTCCAGGGATGAGTTCCCGTAATAAAAGAGTTCGTATTCAATTGCAAATAGCAAAAAACTAAACAAAACTCTTATATAGCTAGCTCATTTTTCAGGGTTCCAAACCGGGTCGGACTACAGGTGTATAGTGACATCACTCAATTCGCCATCCGTAGTTGTCTTACAAAAGAATATGTTTTGTGTGCGATGAATGATTGGTAGCTAGCCCTGAACACATAGTTATTTGTAATTTGCAGCAAAGTGCCTACATAGACATGATATGGCAAAACCTTGAAACTTGGTCAGTTCTGGGATAAGCTGAGTGGGGTGGCCGAAATCGCGAAATACGAAATATATTCAACACTATTTTGTATTCGTCAGACAGAAACATACTGAATTTGGGAACTATATTTATTTTTGCGGTTATGATATTTTATGAAATTGAAGGTCTTGACGGATGAACAATATGCTTGCTTTTTATTGACACAACCTGTTGAAAGATACATTTCATCGCATCTTTTCGTTATAACAGAGCACAAGCCAAACAATTTTCCTAGAAAGATGTATGCATTAGCTTAATACTCCCTGTGAATAAACATACTATCGTCTTCAGCTCATTTGGAGTTTGGTAATTTTTTTTTCCAAACGTAAGACAAATATATTTAATTACTTCAATAAACAAAGACCGAAGTAAAAATAAGTATAAAAGTCTGAAGGCTTTCAGACTTGACATTACGCCCAAAGGGAAGTTTTTTATCGTTTAGTGTGCTGTCGTTTTGTGTTTATTAAATAACATTTTTTTCGCATTTAAAGCATAAAATTCAATTCAACAGTAATATCACAGAATAATTTTAAAATGAGCATATCTTTAGAATTTCCGATACACAGTCTCACGCGCTGGAGATAAAAAAAAAATTCTATACAACGTGCCATTGCTCGATTTGAAATCCTTGAGTTTGTTAATAAAAAATTCGGGTTCGAAAATTGGAAATCGGTAATAAAACAAATTTTGAAATTCCAAATTCGGGCTTCCAGATGCCCATATTCAGTTGAAGATTACATTATTCCAGATTTGATGGTCCTAGGTACCGTTGTTTTATCGCAACGCGAGAAACATATATACGTTTATGCAGATTCTCTATTATTTAATTTCTTTAAATATTACACAGGTTTGTAATATTTGGTAGCAACACTTTGAAAAGGGAACCGACATTTAGAGTCAGAAACGCAAAATGTCAAAACCAAATTAATATCTCTTCTGGGCCAACGCCCTTTGGGATAAAAAAAGAATTTTATGGATAACACTTGATTTAAAAGAACGATCAATGATATAAGAGATAAGAACACACCCAAATAAGCATTCCTGGAGGTTATTTAGGAAAGGAAATCGCTCTAACCAAGCTCCGCATACAGGAGCCTATCCTTTCTTTCCATATATTTGGTGTCGCTTCAATGTTACAGAAAAAGCCAAGTGATTGCGCATATATTGTAGTAAAATTTTGTACATTTAATACATTGTTGTAACTGTTTTTGTTTCATTTAGCATTAAACTAAATTTGAAATGTATTCCAATGACCTTGAAAACGTACTGGAGCGTAGTAATTTCAAACATTAATAATTTCATAATAAACAATTCAGCTATTATTTCAAAACAAAGGGTCTTTTTATTACTTTATGTATCTAAATACAATGATACATCAATTACACTTAATGAAACTGAATAGAAGTAACACATATCTTGAAATTAAATACGAAATTTAGGTATAAAAGAAATTTCTTGGGTCACTGAAGTATTAAACGAGGTATAGAAATAATTCTGTTAGACTTTTCTTCTGAAACACATGGGAAAAGAATTTTAAATGGGAAAGTTTAAAGCTGATGAAGTACTTTATTGAGATGGGTCGCGAAATTTCCGCCATTGTTTTCACGTGAGAAAGCTCATATTTTTTCATTGAAATAATGGATAATATTATAGAAAACCAGAAATGTAATGTAAGCAAACCTGCTGTTTGTAACGTAACTTCAAAAACCTAGAGCAAATTTTATTAAAAACAAGTCTCGAGCTGTGCGTTTAAGGCATTTCATTCAACCTGAAGAATGGTAAATCTTTAGAAATATTATTTGCAATCCTAAAAACAAACAGTCAAAATAGACATCTAAGATCGCAATGATTCTAGAAGGTCAGTGAACATTTAGCAAATTTTCTAATGCAAAATTGTTACAAATATTAAAGAAAAATATATTTTTATGGCCGAATATTTCTTAAGCAAAATTCATAACTGCATTTTGCTGACGAAGGTTATAATGAATAAAATTCGGTAAGACTTACATTAAAAAGCCTCAATTCAATTATATTTGTAGATCAAAGTAAATTCAATATTTTTTTATGCTGATGAAAAACAAATAGTATGGCCGAAAACTAACATTGAACTTAAAAGAATAATGTTACTTCTTCAATAAATCCGCGCTGCTTCAGAGCTTCCGCCCTTTAAAAATCTTCATTTTACTGACGGAAAAGTAGCTAAATGTATGTGTTTAAATATTGTAAATTAAAACGTAAACACACTGCTTAAAAATCGGCGTATTGTTCCAATGCAAACTTTATCACAGCAATGATCCCAAGCATAACGTTCATACTCAAAACTGAGCACTTTGTATAACTGTAATAAAAATTTATGTAGATTGTCCAAACTCAGTCCTATTAAGAATATTAGCAATCATTTTAATAGCATATTTAATAAATTTCATTCCACCATAAATAATTTTAGAAAATATTCTTCATGATATAAGATTTATCCTAAGATCTTAACAGTTATTTTTTAGGTACAGCTCCTTGCCTGTGCCTCCTAATTTCAGCTTACAATTCCCTACCAGAAATGTGCTTTTAAAATCGCGTTTACTGCAAATGAATAAGAGTAGTATTTAAGTCGAAGTTCCACTTACTTCGAGAGAGAGCATGAGAGTTCCTGACTAGAGCGCGTTTGACTTTCGACCACATCGTCTAAGCTGTTACTATACTCGGCAGTATTATGGACCCTTGATAACTTCGGTAGCTAATTCGATATTTAGTGGCCAAATATTTAGATTTGCATTAGCTTCTGCTACATCTCTTTAGTTAAGCATTAATTAAGTTCGTATTTCTTTAATTTTGGGGTTTAAGCCCAAGTGGAAGCTTTGCTGTACGTCCTGAGAAAGAGGTCGACTGTGTATCTCTAATTTGAATAGAAAAGGGTAATTCTTGAGCTTTATGCCTCTGTTACTGAACTTAATCGATTATTCGTTTAGCTGTTCATTAGCATCCTCAACACTTAAGTTGTTATATAAAAGGGGGGAAACGTCACAACATAATAGGAAACAGCACAGAGGGTGCTTAAAGATTTTTAGAATGATTTACGGGCCTTTTAATTAATGTTTAAAATGTGTAGATTATTTTTAAAGGTTTGGTCTGATAACTGTTTTCCTGGTATATAACCGTTTGCATCGTAGTTGCTATGATAGAATGGTTTTTCGTGAAATTTTCACTAGTACCGATTTCCATTCTTCCTTCCCTACTTTCCAGAGTACAACTATTACGGCAGGGGTTGCGCTTAGAAAAGATCTTTTCAAGAGGCCAATTCTCTCTCAAATAATCGCTTCAACTCCCAGTAGTCCATGGGTGAAACTTCAGGAAATACATTGAAAAGCATATAATACACGTATCAGTCTTCATTTTTTCGAGGAATGCAGTGTTACCTTTAGAAGTATGACTTGTTTCTTTGTCCTTTCACATTCTGAAAGTCACTGAGTTAAAAATTATTCTATAAATCTCGAGCGTAAAACTTTCTCTTGATCCTACGCTAAGTCGATTTTAATATTTTTCCCACTCTTCTGATTTTTAATTTCCCATTGTAAGGGAATCCTCTAGACAGGACAATCATAAACCTCTTAATGAAACTTTGTTTGCATTTTGACGGAACCAAATTTGTGCATTTTTTCTCTTCGTTGCCCATAATGAATAGGTCTTTATTTATTGCAGCATGTAGGTAAATCCATACTCTATCAACAGTCACAATGTATTTCCATTTATTCTAATAGTTTTCATACAGTATTCTACAAACTATTCTGTGTTGAGCCACCTGTTTTTGCAAAAGTTATATTTTTTAGCTTTCTAAATCGAAAATCTTGGTTTATCATTTTATTTTTTGTTGTAAGAGACATATTTAATTTAAAGACTTTGCAATTTATTTTGGCCTCGGCGGATTTCTTTGGGTATTCATTGGGAGCCTTGGTTCCACGCAGAAGTAATGATTGAAGATTTTTCCGTTTCCAATTAATCATGTTCCTTATTTTGCACTCAAGAATTTTAATGTCATGCAGAATTTTTATTAAAAAACATCAGCTTTTTTTTAAATATTTTTTGAAATCATTTAAAAAAGGTGTAAACACTCACTGTAGAAGCACATTTTTGTGAACTCTTGTGAAATCTATGTCCAGAAGCCTCAGTGAAGTCATAAGAAATGAAAGTAATCGCAACACACATAATATTTTGTATGCATAGGTACTAAAACTGAAAATTAAAAAGACATAGGTTTCATATAGCTTTGTGTGCGGCGGAGGCTACTCATTTAAAAATACTTTTCAAGGAATTTCCAAGACTGAGTATTTTCAAATTTCGCCTTGAAAAACATTTTAACATGAAAATCTTTCGTTGCTTGACTACTACGTACATAAACAAATGTATTTACTTAAATATTTTCGCAAGCACATTTGGACTCTTCATGTGCAACGTTAATTTGCATACTTTCTCATTCTTTTTAAATTAGCAGTTAATCTGAAACGCAAGCATTGGCAAAAAAATGAACAAATAGTGGATATAATTATAATAAATGTGATTCTATGGTTGCAAAGTAATAAGGAGCCGAAAATTGTAAAAGGTTTCTATATCAAATTATAGTTTTATTGGTAAAATATAGGGTATCCATATTTAAAAATCATGTCAATAATAAAAATTATAACCTATATGATACATGTTTCAATTTTCTTTTAATTTAGGGTAACCATATTTTAAAAACAAAAATTATAGACAATGTGCTTTCGCGAGGGGATGAGATGGCGCATATTACACCTCTGGAGTCGAGTAAACATGTGTTTTGCTTTCATGCATTTAAAAAAAATATGCACAATGCGCATGTTTTTGTCGATGCAATGCTGTTTTATACAACTTATGACGAGCCATCTAATAAATAATTCAATAAAATTTAGTGATATAATTATTGGTCTTTAGTTCCCCCTCTCGAAATTTTTCTGCGCATGGCCATGTCGAAGGCACATCATGAACAAATTACTTAAGAGATTATAAAACATACACTCTAACTGCTATACAAAACTGCATCATTGATAAAAATTGCTATGAAAGGAGTAGAAGGAGATTGTACATCACTATTAATAAAATATTCAAGAAATTGAAATTAAACTTCATACTTTTCGCACCATTTCTATTCTAAAGGGGTTGTAAATGGCTGGGATTCTTGTTTTTGTTCCACTATGACACTTTTCTACTTACTAATACTTTTTTGGAGATTCATCCCTTTTTCATATAAATAAGTACACGAATATTTGTAATTAACTTTTAATTTTAAATATTCCTTTAATGTTGGCACCTGTAATCAACTACCTCTGAAAACCAAATATTGTTCAGAGGGGCGAAACTCATTGAAGAAAATGAATAATTAATAACAAAATGCTTATTTAACAAGTGGTTTCCATACATAATTCTTTACATAGTCTCATCCTTTAAAAACCGAAAATTTCTTCGTTTACAGAAGAGTGTCCTCTAAAGGTACTAGAAAATAAACTTGGGAAATTTTTCAACACTGCTCAACTAGAAGTATCGTCAGACTCATTTAAAAATCAGGGATATTTTTCAATCCCGCAAAAAATTCTGATCACAATTATAGGGATTATTTTAATTTTGAAACCCTAAACAAAAAAAATCATATTTCAGTGTCGCGTTTCGTGTTAATGAAGTAGAACCAGTATTTAATGGTAAGTTCAGTCACTTTCGTAGAACAGCTGAGAAGTTCGCAGTTTGTTCTACCTTCGGGCCACGCCGTTTCTTTAGGCCCATCTTACTACATTCTGACGTAGTCTTACGTGCCTCTTAATATTAGCCGGTGAGGTTTAATTACGGACCGAATCGGTTAAGTTTGTTTCTGTGCAGCTTTGGCTAAAGTTTAGGTAGCTAGAATTAGTTTAGTTTCTGATTTCCTATTTTAACTAAAGCCCAGGGGGAGGTATTTCTGTGCGCCAAAGAGGGGGCAGGCTGTAGTATTTCTTTGAATGAATAAAAGAGTATTTTAACCTTTTTGGACTTATACTTTATAGTTACAAGAAAACCGGCAAATTGTCGCTTCTAGTAGCCAAGGACGCGTAAATTAGCGAGAACTTTATACAGTAATAAATCAAGAACTTTCCAGAATTTCAATTGTGTGAGAACGTAAATTTCTCACTCCATGCAGTTCATCTTCATCGTAACTTTAATCGAAATCGGAGAACTACTCCGTGTATAAATGCTGGAAAAACTGGTTTTTCCTCCCTTTCTGCTGACGACGTTTCAAGATAGTGTGTGGGGCTTTTGCCTCACACATGTCGCCCTCCTATGATAATGGCGTTTTGGTTGGATGAAAAAGAAGGAGCGAAAATAGCCTAAAAAATTGCACGAAGTAGCTGCAAATGTTTGGATGAACATTAATCGTCTTGATGGCCTGTTAAAATTTAAACCATCCTTAATTAAATTATTAATATGCGTTTCATCTCCAGAAAATGCCGATATTTAGTCGTCAATAATCGCCTTGCCGAAACTACCAAGTGATGAACGAAAAAATATGTGTAAAAGAAAATTTTATACGCATGAAACTCTCCATCTGCAATTTGTTTAGTATACTCACCGTGTATTAAGCTACAGTGCACAGCATAGACGATGGTGAAAGATTAGAAAGTTGTGCTTCTTTGCAATGTAAGGCCCATAGATTTCGTTCCCTCTTTAGCTTCTCACGTTTTATGTTCTAAGTTAATGTGTTATGTTACTTTTGTGTACTATGTGATCTGTATTATACATATATTTAATCAAGAGAAGTTTTTGATGAAATAAATATGAGATTAAAAGAAAAGTTGTCTTCGCAATTCTTATGCATGTCGTTTATTGGGTAGTGAAACATTTTATTATTCGTAATATCAGATTACAACGCAAATGTACTAGACATAATTTTAGGCCAGCAAGTATTGGGCATATATAACATTGTTTTTGATACTTGTAGTATCTAATTTATTTAGGGAGTCACCTTCAACACCACAAATTGCAATTTCATTTACTTTAGAAAGCGTCTTTCTGTAAGATAATACCAAAAATCATTACAGAAAATTCCAGTGCACTTTTCTAACATTGCTCTGAAATGAAAGACCTGTTCTACTGGATTAATGAATTGTAATTAATGGGACTACACATTTTGTAATAAATATTGACAATAGATTATCTGACATAAAATATTTATTTTGTTTCCTTTACATATCAAGTAATTAATTATATTTAACATTAGCAGTTATGCTTGTTTTGAAACAATTATTAATGGCATAGCAAAATAAAATATTTGTATAAGTGCAGGAGAAAAAATTTGCTCTGATGTCTACAGATAATATACCGGCTGTATTCTGGAAATAATTTAAATCTCTGCTACGCTTTCGCAAATCAATACACAGCAAAATTAATTTGAGATGCAAAAAATTGAAGCGATCCCAAAAAAAACATGAACAGCTACTATTTGGTTTCGCTGCATTCTAAGGTTCGGATTTAATTAAAACTGCAACATCCCAACAATGAGAATGAATCATTTTCTTTTTTATACAAAAACGAAAGAGCGAAAAAACAGCATCTGAGCAGGAACATTAATTCCCTTTGTTTGTTTTTGTATGGAAAGAGATTTATGTTCATAAAACCACCAAAAAATAATCGCTACATGATGAGTTCTGGTTTCCTTAGAAAATGTAAGAGGGTGGTCTATAAAACTAAATAAAGGATTAATAAACACAATGCGATTTGAGTTTAGTTCAGTGTTTGCAAGGTTTATTTGAAAGATGTTGCTCATTAGTGAAATACCATATCATATTGCTTGTTAGATAATGTGATGCGAAACTATAACTTCGCAGTTTTTCTCTT
>KK113817.1:125345-141692 GCA_000611955.2 Stegodyphus mimosarum
GTGTGGTCTGAAATGCTTTTAGAATCTGAAATCTTATCGCGAAAATGTTCGCTTTTGAAGTCCAGTGAGACCGTTCTGTTGGTTATCAGTTACACATTGCACTGCCGCCTTTTCGGGAATAAACTCTTCCTATCAACAATATGCAGCAATACGAGAGCATTCTCAGAAGGGAATACACAATTTATTTGAAGTACCAATTTTTAAACTGTACATTGCTTAGGCATTAAGACATGTCTTAGAAGTAAAAAGAACTATGTATAAAACTATTAATTCGTTAACCCACTTTTGCTCAGGAACATAGTATGGTGTCGCAACACAATTTAAAGTTATATTATTTTATAAATGTCAATTACAAATTCTCGTTTTCTCAGGATTTGGGATAACAAAGGAACAAATCAAAATTTCTTACTTTGCCTAAATGTGCATGCTATTTTTTATTCCATGATAAACTAACTAATTTACTAACGGCTTGAAAAAATTCACTTTATAAATGCGAAGGCATTTTATATTACAGATACATTTGCTAAATTCGATGTTATGATTCTGAATCGTAGAGCTCTAACTCAAAACAAGTGAATCAAATTTCATTTTATTCTTATTATTCATATTACTACATATTGGGGTTAGAATAATGTATTCTGACTACAGTTACATGCATTAATTTGCTATTACCTTTGCATTAGATATTGTTACGAAATGTCCAGCCGCGGTAAGATAGCTTTCCCGCAAAGCGGGTTTAGGGTTTCCAGAAAATGGCAAGGGAAGGCAAGGTTGCCATATTTTGCCCGAAATCGCCCATTTTGCGACAAAATTAGTGATATGTCATAGACGGATGGAGAACATTATATACCGAATTCTAACCGGTTTGGCCCAGAATGTTCTCGAAGGCAGGCCAAAAGCTATATAAACCCTTCTTGTACGGGAAGTCTGTCGTCGAGTGTATCGCGAGTTAGTACATCACGAGAATGTCTCGTCAGTGCACAGTATCGTCGAGGGCATTTTGAGTGTTTCGCGAGTTAGCACATCGCGACAGTGTCAGTGCATCGAGAGTGTGCATTGTTGAGACTATGAAGTCTATCATCGAGTGCACTGCGAGTTGTAGCGTGGAGATTCTCGAACCTACGCTGAGTTCCAAGAACGACCGAATCGAGTCAGGAGCTGTAATCTAGTACTTTGCGAAGCTGTCTTCACCTTTATAGCCTAATAGCCTGAAGGCTGGTTGCTGTTTGTTTCAGTGTGTTTGTCGTAGTTTTTCGGCGATCTAAAAGGGTTTTTGCAGCTCTCCTGAGTGATACTGAATAATAAATTGTGTTTTCATTCTTTATCAAGTGATGTCGTCAATAACTGCAAATCCGCAACCTCGATAGAAACGCAACAAGATGATAATATAGGTAGAGTTATTAATAACGCATATCTGCACTTTTTACATTTATGTGGCAAATATGTAAGCAAAAAAAACAGAGCTTAACGATCTAAAAGATTTATTTGAACATCATTTAAGTTAATTTATTTAAAGGAAAAAAGTTCATATAGTATTATAATATTAATATAGCCAAAGAATGGAACATGCCCAGCTGAACATAAATTTAATTTGATTCTTCCATTGTATTGGGAAATGTGCATATATGATTCATATAGACGTACCTAAAATAGTCCGGAATCTCAAACGGGTGTATTCCAGAATGGAAAAAAAATGTAGAAGATCAATCCTTTTTTTTAGTTTCATCTAATACAATAATAATAAATTGGGCCAAAAAACGACGACTCACTGTTCTTTTTAAATTATCATTTCTTGATTAGAATTGATACAAAAAAATCACGATTTTTTGTGAATGAAATATCTCTAACCTAGCTGTAGATGTCGTGTATGTTTCATTGTAAGCTCAAAGTTTTTGAAATATAAAAAGAGCCCTATAAACTGAGCCAGTTATTGGACGTTTCCACTCAACGAAAATCCACGAATAGAAACATATTGTAGGCAGTTAAGAATTCAGAATATTAGAAAAAAAACTCCTCCTAGCAGTAAATTTAAGTGTATAATTTAATATTAATTTTCGAACAATATTGGCAGGAACACGAGGAATGCATAAAAAGAACAAATGCCAGGAACAAAGATTCATTTTAATCATCAGTTTGGATTATTACATAAATGTTCGTTAACACCAAACGTACATTGCAAAAGTCACATTAATTTTCATCATGCAGATGAATTTCAACTATCATGAATATAAAAAAATAAAGGAAGAATTTGCGAACCATTCATTTTCAACAACTACATGAATTTCAAATATAATGAACGTATAAAAAATAAAATGAGCAACGAATTTGCAAATGCACACAAATCCTACGTTTTGCACAGTTCTTTAAATGTTGCAGTTCATTCATAATGGGTGCATAAGGTACCTAGTTCTTACAATGAAACTTCATCTAAGCAGATAACTAATATTAAGGTAAAATAAAACGCCCAACAGATATTAATTTAGAAGTCAAATAAAAAAAACCAGCATTACATTTGCAAATATTCACAGGACCAGTTTCGATGGTTTTACCGAATCATTAACCTCAGACGTACGCACGGACGCCACGAAAAGATCTCTTCAGAATCCATTTTAAATAAGGTTTATAATTATTTGAAGGAAAAAGAGTCTTTCAGTTCAGATGTCACTCAAAAACATCGTTAAATTGCATTCGACAGCGGTCAAAATATATATTTTCGTTCAAATATGGTACCCGAAATTTTTCGCAATTACAGTACTTCCTTTTTACTTCATACAAGGTAGTAAAAATGTTAAAATTCATTTTTCTCTATAATCAAAGATATTTGTTTGTAATAAAAGCACCACTGTTTCATCAAGAAATAAACTATGTGAAACTGGCCTATATCCTCTCCCTATTCCGTCTGATCAACTTGTAAATTACTTAACATATAAACCAAATGTCATTCTACTGCAAAACACGAATTGCTGTTATATAAAGCTTTCATTTAAACTTCACTTCTGAGAAATTTAGCATGTGAAGAAAGTGTTAAGCTTTTTTATCTTGGTTCTTTTTATCTTTTAAATCATTATGAAAACACAATAGTAACAGTTTATAATATATGTAACAAAACATCAAACTTGGTATTTAGTGCAATTATTTGAACAAAAAAATATAAAATTTTGCAAACTCAGATTCTTTGCTTCACAAGCTAAGTAATTTGTTTTTTCCATTGCAAACATTTACATAGATATTAATTTGCTGAAAGTTCACAATTATATAATCATCATAATCTTAAGTTTCAGAATGCTTCGCCATACATAGAATTATATATGCTTCGCCGAATTATATATGCTTCGCCATTCTTTACGTTCTTCAGTTATATTTAAATTATGGTATGATATTTAATTCTGCATAATTTTCAGTAGTGTAGTTGCAATTAGCTTGATCAATTTATTTACTCAACTGTTGCAGGCTTATCTCTAATACGTATGGAATTTCTATTTTAGGTTTACTAAATGCCTAAATTAACATCCACAACATTTTAGTTTGGGCTGCAAATCATTCCATGATCTGTAGCCATGTAAACCTGTAGTCTTTGTAAAATTTGCAGGCTCTTTCGAGGAATGTCAACCGTGCCCTTCGATCAAATCGAATCACGAATCTTCAAATTATTATCTAAGTGTATTCACCCTTTACAGCAAGAGAGCACGTTCGAGGAAAAGCAATACTTCCTCATATTAATGATGTATTAAAATAACTAATTCTGACTAAAAATTGCTGGTTTCAGTTTTATAAAACAATATATACTTATTCATACTTTCAGTGAGTTTCCTTAGTCAGTAATTTTTCCCATCAGACTATTTTAAATTTGAGTTTTAATTTTCGTTTTCTAAACATTAAACCTTGAGTATTATTTCAAACATTGAGAAGAACGAAGTTTAATTTGGAAGAGAAACTAGAATACTTCCGCATGAATACTACATATTTTCATTGTGATTTATTATAATACGTTTTCTTTGTGACTCTCAACTAATTTTCAATCTTGTATTCTCTTTGGAAAACACTTTACTCAAAGACGATTCTTTTGATGGTATAGGGAGATCTTACATGTTTGGAAGAATTTTACGTAAAGAAATGAACTGGTAGCATGAAAGGAAAAATAATTTGAGAAATACGTTAAAAATTAAATACGACGAAGAATGAGGACAAAGGCTCTGAACGGAAAATTTAATATTTAACTTTACCTTTCTCTAACATATCTATTGATGTGTTAGAGAAATGTAATGTTAAATCTATGATATGAATTATAAATTTTGGGGAAAATGTAGTAAGACTTCCTTACTTGATCTGATGACAATTATGAATTACTTTAACAGGAGAAAAAGGAAATACATATTCTATATTGTAATTAAAATTTTGAAAGGAAAATTAATTTGAGAAATACTTTAAAAACTAAATACGACAAAGAATGAGAACAAGGCTCTGAGCAGAAAATTAAACTGATATTTAATCTTAACTTTCTCTAACATATCTGCTGATGTGTTAGAGATATGTTTAAAAATATGATATGAATTATAAATTTTGGGGAAAATGTAGTGTGTAAGACATCCTTATTTGATCTGATGACAATTATGAATTACTTTAACAGAAGAAAAATGAAATACATATTCTGTATTATAATTAATATTTTGGAGAAGTCTTGAGTTATTTAAATGATCGATTTGAATTACGCGATTTAAATCTCAAGGGACAAACATTATTGTGATTTGTGGCGAAATATAAGAACGTCAACTACGCATAAGTATTTCAATTATGGAACGAAATTAAATATACAAAATAACTGTTTAATCATAAGAGAAATCCATGCCACTAGGCGAAAACAGAATCAGATACCTAATAACTTTCGATAATTATGGTTGGGATCGATAATGCTTTCAACGTGTCAGAGATTAATTCAAATAACTATAGCGCAATTAAAATAAGAGTACTATGACGTAATTAAAGATTGAAATTGAGATCCAGGATTTGGTTATTGTGCCTGTGTTAAGAGCTTTATCCCCTAAGGATTAAGATGATTGTATTTTGTAATAAAGTGGAACTGTATCTGTAGCGAGCTGCCTTGGGCAGTTATTGTTAGGGATAAGGAATAGCTTAGAATTTGGAATTACTACAGTGTGAAGATATTATTATATTAGATTGAAATACACGGGTTTATTTATTTTATTTGGAATCATTAATGGTATTACGGGGTCTCAAAGAAATATGCAAATTACCATGAAATTTTGATAATGATTTATTCATGATTCGAAACATTACAAGGATAAATGAAATTTTAGGAATTTCTTATAAATTTTTTGAAAGAAAGTCATGGCGAAACGTAATAAGACTGATCTTTAATTTCCATAAATCAAATTCCATTATTAACATGCAGAATACGAGATCTAGAATTTATGGGGTTTTTAAATTTCACATAAAAAATAAATTAATGCTTCAAAAACTACCGTATTAAAAGTTTCATTTTTTTGAGAATAATTATTTTAGCAACTAATAAGATGAGAACATGAACATTTAGTTGAACTATTTAATTGTGTCGTGGAAGAATTCCACCAGAAATGTTGTCCTTAGTTCATTATTTCTTTTTGGCCTACTAGTTTCAAGACCGGTAATGAATCACCAATCAGTTTGCAATTGTATAAACACATTTTTTCTGTGAAAAACAATAATAGATAGTTTAAGCTTATATTGTATATTTCACTTTTTGTGTATGAGCACAAAATGCTTGAGAGAGGATATTATTGATCAGGTGCGAACTGTAATTCTAATGCATGCATACATTTATATAGGCCTGTGTATACGTCGATTATTTTCCCATTTATATAAATTGCTTTTGTCTTATATGTGTAAGCTAAAACTTCGGTATACATACTTATAGGATCTGGCCTTTAAATTAACCACTGAAAATAGGTGAAAAACACGACATCGACTGATAAAAGTATGTCATTTAAGTTTAATTAAAGGAAATATTATCTTGATTTCCTTTCTTCTTTCCTTTCTGCCTCTTCTCGCAACGAAGTTATCTCATTCCAGAATTTTTGTAGATTTGAGAGGCAAGCATTTTTACTATAAAGTCTATAGATTTATGGATATAAGAGTGTGAGAACTTGGCCTATGGTTCGTTGCCTTGATTATTGATAATCTTTTGACGATGCTAATGTTCGTGTTACTATAGATATGGTAGATCGATATTAGATTATGTCATGGTGAGTGTTTGTATTAATTTATGCTGTGGTGTAAGTAAAACTTACAGTCTCTGTCCAATTGAGATTAAAAGATGCAGGGATTATTAATTTTCTAATAGTTATTTTTAATTTTGAATCCCTTTCATTTAAATACTACTTTCTCACCTACAAGTTCATACCAGAATGAGTTTACAGTATCACGTTTTATGTAAATGGGATGTAAAGATATGTAAATGAGACCAGTATTTTTATGGACCGTTCAGTCACTTCCGTAGGAGAGCTCAGAAGTTATCAGCAGAGCGTGTTCTGCCTTCAGGCCAATCGTTATCTATCTTACTACGTTCGAACGTAGCTTTATGCGCCTGTTAGTATTCGTCGGTTAGGTTTAATTACAGGGCAACTCGTTATTTCTTTACAACTTCGGCTAAATTTTAGTTAATTAGAATTAGTTTAGTTCTTTATTTTCTATCTTAAGCCCAAGTGGTTAGTAAGTTAAAGCCCAAGTGGAGACTTTCCTGTGAACCCGATAGGGGCCGTCTGTTAGCCTTAAGTGAATAAAAGGGTATTTTAACCTTTCTTTCCACTTATATCTTATAGTTGTATGAAGAATAGCGAATAGTCGCTAGACTCTTCCCCAAAGTTCTAGTTGCCAAGGATACGTAAATTAACTAGAACTTTACAAAACGTTGAATTTATCTTTCATTTAGAACAGAATATTTGCACTGAGTCCACGTTCAGGTTTTTCTTGGTATTATTATTTTGCATATTTAAACTTAATTATTCACCAAATGTCAGGCAGAACAAACTCAAAGTACTTTAATTCTGTGTCTGTCTGTTTAAATGGTTAGATTTTCTGATATATGTCTACTTTTAAACTCAATCCAGATATACACTTCCACGATAGTAAAAGATGAACAAAAATACTCGAAGAAATTCATATGAATAAATGCTTCTAAAAAAGGCTTTAATTTTTTACGTGAGGTAAACAGTAATGCAATGTAATGATACACAGGCTTATACTGCAAACGTACCTCAGACTGCGTCGGAAACACAACCAGGATTTATTTTTTCCCTTTATTTTTGATGAAGTCACTAATGCCTTTAGTGTACCCAAAATCACCAGGATCTAAATGATCGGTAAGTATTTGAGCATCCGAAAGAGAGACATGCCGATACAGGTACAAAGTGTACATGTAACATACACATGCACAGGTAATTTATACACAGTCCAGTCACATTAATGTGACCACCACGTACTTTCCATGTCAGAGTTAAATAACCAATCACAGAAGGCAGGTGGCAGCACAGTGCAGTTGAGCGTATATAAAGGGTGTGTGAGGGCTTCGGAAAACATTTCAATCGTTGGCGTAATGCAGAAACGAAGCGATTTATCCGACTTCCAAAAGGGCATGATCATTGGCTATCGGGCCAAGGGTGGAAGCATTTCCGAAACGGCTGAGTTTGTGAACTGTTCGCGTGCCGCCGTGGTAAAAGTGTACCGTGCATGGCAAAATGGGACTGTCCAAAATCAGCGACGTGGCAAATGTGGTGCACCACGGGCCATAGATGACAGAGGCGAACGACGGTTGCGGAGATGCGTTCGGGCAGATAGACGGGCTACCGTTGAGCAACTGACCACCAAAATGAACCAAGGGGCTACCAAAAGTGTCTCCCAAAGTACTATTCAGCGAACATTGCTGCGTCTGGGCCTCCGAAGCAGACGCCTGGTTCGTGCACCTATGCTGACTGCTGTTCATCGACGGCGAAGGCTAGAATTTGCACGCCAGTACAGCAGCTGGACGTCCACTGAGTGGCGACAGGTTGCGTTTTCGGATGAATCGCGTTTTATGCTCCATCGGACAGATGGACGTTGGCGTATAAGGCGTGAAACCTCTGAAAGGAACCACCCTGCAACCATTGCCGGAACGGTCCAAGCTGGAGGCGGGAGCATTATGGTCTGGGGAATGTTTTCCTGGCATTCTCTAGGTTCACTGATCATTGTGGAAGGCACAATGGATCAATACAAGTACGCATCTGTCCTTGCGGACCATGTTCACCCCTACATGCGCATTGTTTTTCCTCAGGATGATGGCATCTTCCAGCAGGACAATGCGAGGTGCCATACAGCTGCCAGTGTACGTGCGTGGTTCGAAGAGCACCAGGATGAGTTTACCGTCCTCCCCTGGCCAGCAAACTCACCTGACTTAAACCCAATCGAGCATCTGTGGGACCATCTCGATCGAGTTGTTCGCGCCATGGATCCTCAACCGCGTAATCTAGCGCAGCTGGCCACGGCATTAGAGTCGGCATGGCTCAACATCCCAGAGAACACCTTCAGGGACCTATGTGACTCTCTTTCTGCACGTCTCGCAGCAGTCCGCTCTGCGAAAGGTGGTTATTCTGGCTTTTGACAGATGGTCACATTAATGTGACTGGACTGTGTACATTTGCCCAGAGCATACAGGTAACTTACAAAACCAAAGCAGAGGTTCCTGGGAAAATGGATTGCTTACGATGGAATAAGATTTTGCTTCAGCCTAGCCTTTACGCTTCTCATTATCTAAACACAATTTTCAATAGAAAATCTTTCCCTTATGCATTCGTTATGATGATCAGCTTCTGTCTCCTGAGTCACTCTTGCTACTTCTTATCAATTCTTGATAAATACGTCCATTCTTATGAGTCTTATCAATATTTTCATGGAAGAGGATTTGGTTCAAATTCTCTTCCCAATACTCAGTTAATTGCATTTTAATACTGTTACAGTAGAGTCTTCTTAAACTAGAATCATTGTTTTCTTCAACTTAAATCATTATATCTGATCATAAGGAATACAAGATGCATTTAGTGTTTTCTGGAATCCAGGCTACAAATTAGTTACTTACCGTACCATATTTTTAAAATTAATATACATATTTTTAACTCTTCTGAAATATTTTGAAAATAAGCCCTTGTATTTGTTATAAGTAGCCATAATAATATTACTTAATGCCTTCCTGTTGATAATTAAAAAATCTTCAGTTAGTAATTCATAGTGCTGACAGAATTTGGCTCCTGATTTGTGGGAAATTAAATAGAAAAATGTAGTTTCTTACCCTGTAAATAATAAAAGGGTATATTATCTAAACTTCTCGTTAACATAGAAATTTAAAAATTGTAACAACGTTAAATAATTATTTTCGTAAACAATTCCCAACTGAATATTTGCATCTTTAATCGATTTAATCTCAAATTAAAAAGAATTATTGCATGACTCCTTCTATTTGTTTTACTTGAAATCACCGGAAGGTATTGAATTAAAAATGCTATTAATAACGCGGAAAATGCTGAGAAAACATTTTAATTAAATAAGACAAAGCTAAAATATACAAAATTAATAATATAATAACCATATGTATTTAACCTATAAGTCTATTTAATAATTCTATATAATTAATGTATGCTTATGTAATAATTTTATTAATAATAAGTCTATTTATTATATTTCATATTTATACACATACACTGTGTCGACACAAGTCTCTACAGGCCTTTATTTTTGCAACCGGTTGTATAGTACTTCCAGTCACAAAAATAAAATAATTCTTTATAATTAATCTATAGCAGTCTATTTAATAATAATATTACTAATAATTCTATATATTTAATCTCTAATAAGTGCATGCAATAATTATGTTAACAGTAATTATTTGTATTTTATCTCTTTTTTTATACACACCGTCTCGACAGATAAATCTCTACCCATGCTTTTTTGCAACCACCTGTCATAGATATGCACTTCCATTTACAAAAATGTAATAATCCTATATAATTAATCTACAATAAGGCTATGTCATAATTCTACGCATCTTCTCTCTTTTTATGCACATACACACAGTATCCATAAAAGCCTCTAACAGGTTTTTATCTTTGCAATCATGGGTCGTAGATGTAGTACATTTACAGTTTCAAAAATATTTTAAATAATGTTAATATTCATGTTTTATCATTTTTAAACTAAACAGTAATTTTATAGAAATTATGAAATATAACTTTTATACGTTTTCCAAGGTCTCATATTTAGGAACAATTTTCGCTTATTATAAAAAATAAAAAATACAAAGTTTGACTCCTGTATGATAAAAATTAACCGAGATAGTTGCTTTCAAAATTTTGGATATTCAGTTTTTCTTAAGAAATCGGTTGCTAGATAAATTAGAATTCTCGAGTTTACATTTCCTTCTTAAATGTCGTTCAGTAATTACGAGCTACTAGTACCTTTCTTTAATTCACAATTTTGCTCCAAATGCCATTCCAGAAGAATTTTCGCCCAACGTTTCCAGTTTTCAGTCCTTAAAATTATTAATATTCTCAAAATTTTCTTACTGTCATGAAATTTCAAATTCATAAAAAATTCGTTTTGTTATCTAGAATCATAATCTAATAATCATAAAATTATTAATTAAGGTAGAAACCCTCCCATCCTTAATTTTTGCGTTCACCTATATGCTATTGCCAAATAATGTTATGAGTTGGCTGTTCACAATACTGATCCTTGCCAATGTTTTCTAGATAGAGAATGTTATTGCTATTATTTGAAAAAAATTTTCATTTGGCAAAAGATTACATTGTCAATCTGCATAGAAATGTTCGTCACTAAATCTACCAAGATCAGAAAGCTTCTTCTATAGTGTCAATGTTTATATTCCGCTCTTCATCTTCCTCTTGAATTTCATCTCTAGCTTTAAAGTGAAACATCGTGGCCAATTTCTATCTCAAAAAATCATACCTTTTGTACTTTATTCTTTATAAAGAGTATACAGTTTTCCAAAAGTTAAGTATTGGGTTCGGTGCAACATATAAAAGTTTTATAAAATTGATATATCTAAGTTTAGAAATGATAAAATATTTACATTTGCGTTCGCTTAAAGAATTTTTATTCCTAAGAGTACATGCCTATGGCTAAAGGTTGCGAAGGTTTCTAATTCATTAGTTTATTCTTGTGAATAAAATATGATATCCAATATTACACTAATATTAAACAATATATATACAGACACTTATGCTAAAAGGAATATTAATAAAAAGAGAAAACCAAAGGTACAAAATAAAATTAAAATATGTTGCAGTATTGCTGCTATTATAAAACCGCTAACGTGTTTGGATTGAAAACCTTTAATATGTGCATTTCTTAACCTTAGAAGGTTTTTAGCTAAAACAAAATAAATTATGTGTCTAATGCCGAATAAATTTAATCATACTTTTTAGTGTTCCTATATTTATTAAGAAACCTCAAAAAAGTTAATATGTGGAGCATATAATTACAAATCTTTTATCATTCTCAATATAAATTTCAAGAAAGTGTTTGAGGAGTAGTTCATATATTTTGCATTTTTTTACATTTTACAGGGAGAAGGAAAGAGAGAGAGAGAGAGAGAAAGTTTATTATTATTATTAATACTGTTATTGAATACTTGTATTGCAGGTCGATAAACCTAATCTTTCCAATGTTTTGATTTAAAACTTTAACAATGAGAACCAAATACGAAATGCTGATGTTGATGAATTATCGTGACTGAGTATTAGTATAGATCTAATCAGGTTTTCAGGGAGAAACAGGTGATATCAGCTATAGCCTCGGCGGTATTCAAACGCCGGATCTTACGATTCGTATTTGGACATGAAACCAGTTACATCACGATAGCATGTAGTATCGTAGATGAAAACTGATACTGGACTTACGAACTCTTTGCTATGTTACGGTGTCAATGAAGGCTCTCTAATTTCCTCTAAAGTTTAGAAAGTCTCATAGGGAATCTCTAAATGTTTAATGTTATTTCATTTCCCCAGAAGATTTCTGAGCAGCAAAAATATGGCTCTTAAGAACTTAATCAGAGATTTTAACAGTTAGTTCGAGTTCTTAAGCTGAATTTTGAATGGATTAACTGTTGATTTACATACATTTTCATAATAATTACTTTTGGTGATTTAGAACGTTTAACATTCTTGAAATTTCTAAATGAAATGAAGCTGAGGCATATTTTCTCAAGTTATGCCTTGCAGGAAATATGAATTCATTTTCAGGCAAACTATGACATTTTACTTCGAAAACTATTTTTGCATCTTGATGTTTGAAGATGTTTGGACTCGTAATTGCACATCACGTCTATTTTTGCAGGAATAATTGCATATCCCAGGTATTATGATTATTCTAAAATATTTTGCAGATACCTATTAATATAGTTTTGCGCCCTGAGCACCCCGAATTTTTAAAGAAGGAAAAAATTTTAATTTTTAATGATATCTGTTGGGTTTCTTAAGAACACATATACCCATATGTGTAGGTAAATATGAGAAATACACTGTAGGAAGCTATTACAGATGAAAAGGAATTATAGGTCCTCTTTTTAAAACATAAATTTTAAATTTTATGAGCAAAAGTCTGAAATTTGGGAATATTACTGTTACTGTTATTATCTTATTACTATTACTCTTATCTTAAAATAAATTCTTCATTCGTATGCAGCTGAATGTAGTAAATTATAAAATTCCTTCAGTTACCCAGCCCGGGATCTTCGAATTATAATATTTCTATTCTGAAAATCACATAGAAAGAATGTTAGAACGATAATATGTTTTACCTATGATATAACTAATTCTAGTAAAGACGGTGAAACATTTTGATTTTGTATTTTAGTTAAATGCATGCAAAACGTGTAATCATTTTATTAAGAAAATGCTTTTGAATAACACACCATCCTTGCCCACGACCATTCATTCATTCAGAGTGAAATAGAAAATAGAAACGTAAATTATGTAGCGTAAGAGGGAATGGGTGCCTCACATTGTCTAATTCGGAATTATCGAAAACTATAGAACGTTATTCATTTAATCTTTATTCATTCTAGCAAAGAAGTGGGTAAGACACATATATTAATGATGTTCAAAGAATTTTATTCTTTTCAACAATTCTAAATCGGTATAAAGGCTTTCAATTCTACATTATGTGTTAGTAACATAGAATTTTATGTGTTAGTTCTCTCCGCCTTACTCCGCCGTCTTGTTAAACGTAAATTTAGAAAGCTTACTCCGCCATCATGTTTTAAGATAAAATTTTAGAAATTTCAGTTTCAACGTATCATATCAAAAATAGCATTACATAATTGTATTTCCTTAACATAAAATCACAGCTTTATTTAACATTAAATTACACCATTATTAGTTTATATGGATCTTAGAAACCAGCTGTTAAAAAGAAATAAAAAGCAGTTGTTTGCAATGACGTTGTATTTTTTAGTTTAATTTAAAGTTCTTCCTTTTGTCTACTTTTCCCAACGGTCGATAATACGGTCTTAAAACGAGTCTCTAAAAGAAATATTCTTTCCCTTCTTAAATTCCGTGTATCCTCTTACGTAGAGAATCTATCCAATTTACTGTAGTTTCTTTTTTCTGGAATAGATTTGGTTTGAACTAGAAAATTATTTACTCTAAAGTTACGTAAACCTGAAAATTGGATCTAATCATTTTATCACGTTACATGGCCCATATATCTGCTTGTTAGTAAGTTTTTTTCGATAAACACGTTTTTAAATTTATTTTTGGCTTATATGTACGCATCACGAAATTATTAAAGTCTTCTTTTTCAGTTTCGTAATTAAAAAGTATATATATATATATATTCCTTTTAATCACTAGATATCCTTTTATAAAAGTTAAAAAGAAGGTACAGTACCATTTTGAATTAAATTTCTATGGATTTTAAACTGTCACCGAAATCGAGATTTTTTTAAAATTTTTAATTTAGAGCCCTAAAGGAACTAAAAAGGAACGTATATTTCACGAAATTGTAAAGTATTTTTTGATAGATTCTAAACGACAGTTACGATACTCATTAGTTTCGTCATGAACACGCTTTAACAACACATAAAGTTAAAAGAAAGGGCTTTTTATTTCGTGAATGCTTCCCAATGAATTGTTCAGATCGATAATATAAATATTAAACAGTATAAGGCTCGAAACAGCGCCTTGAGGAAATCCAGATTCCATTTGTTTCAATATGGATAAAGAACCAAACTTCATTCAACAAAACCGCTGACCAAGGAAATCATGTAGCCAGTGCAATATATTGGCACTAATTCCTGTGGAAATCAGCTTACAAATTAACTTAGGGCGGCAGGCCTTATCATATGCTGAAGAGAAGTTAAGAAAGACAGCCAAAGTAGATCTGCCACTGTCGAGATAATCCTTAATATTTCGGCTAAGGTAGGCCGTCTGCTGGGCAGTGTAATAAAACCGTCGAAAGCTTGCCTGGAGGTTACAGATAAGACCGTTGTGAATGAGAAACCAGGCCAACCTTGCGGCGATCACACGCACCATAATTTTTGCCAAAATACTTGTAAAGGTTGTTGGCCTATATCCATTATATTCGTCAGAAGGTTTGCGCTTTTTATGCATTGCGACAATAATTTTCTTCCAAATTGCTGGTACGTTAGTTCCAGCTTCTGTTGATCAGCCCGTTTTTAAGGTATTTAATAGAGTCCTCGAGTTGAAATTTGGTAAAGTCGGCACTAAACACCAACTGATAAGGGCCACGATTAGTTACAGATTTGTCAATATTTCTTTTCAGCATTTTTTGAGTTCTATTAGCATCTTGATTCAATCTTTGTGATTTTGAATATAACTAGATAAATGCATTTTCAGTATCTTCGTCACTAGTTAAAATTCCATGACGATCCTTGAAGGGCGCTCTAGTAATTTGGGAACGTTCAGCCCTTAAGTTGTTAACATACTTAAGAACACTCTTAGAATCAGATTTATAATTCATCGTGCTGATAATAGAATTAAAACTTGTCCGCTTTGCCTCATAAATTTCCTTTCAAATGGAAGCAACACATTTCCTCCAGTTTTGTATTTTCTCGGGTCTCTTTGACTGCTCAGTAGAAATACAGGCCTTGTTGCACTGGTCTCTCAGGGCCTGGAGATGTGGAGAACAGAATGGTTTGTAATTGCGAGATTTTAATCTGGGAATCCACGTTTTAGTAGCTTTGTGGATTGTCTCACAGAACTTCTTAAACGAAGATTAATGCTCGAAATATAGCATATATTATCATCTTCAAAACCCTGTTCTAGATATGCAGTAAACGCATTCCAGTTGGCTTTTTTAAGTTTCATTTGCGTTGTGCTGTGCTATATTTGGCATTTTTACAGGAGCATTTTCCTTGATTGTTGTAATTTCAAGCAAGATATTTCTTTAGTCCAACAAGAATATCACTTGCGACTCATCTTGATTCAGGTAATATATGTAAGGATGACAGCCGAAAATATGACGGTAAAAACATCGCGGACGAAAACGTCGCGGAGAAAACAACGCAAGGCGAAAACGTCGCGGTACAAAACATCGTGGGAGAAAAGAAAGCAAAGAGAAAACATCGCATTCTAAAACATCGCTGTACAAAATATCGTCGTCGAAAATAAAGTGGTTCAAGTACAAGTGACGGGGGACGTGGGCACTGTGCCTCTACCATACTGGTTAATCAGTACAACAGCACGTCCACCATTAACTACACTCACGTTTGTGAAAATTGCAACACCATGAAGGACTTACGCGAGTGAACTGAAATTTTCAGGAAATGCAAAGTAGCGCATGATATGCAAATGATTAGAATTGCAAATCCGTAGCGCATGCTTATGCTGAGCAGCGCCCTCTGAACGGCTGATGGATCCGAATAAATAGACGGCTGTAGCGAGGCGTGTATGGTTATCGGTGGTTATCTGCTAGTGGTAAACGTTAACTCAATCTGTACTTATGCCGCCTCGTCGAAAGAGAGCGAGATTTGAACAACTTACAGAGTTTGAACGAGGGAGAATCATCGGCCTTCGTGAAGCTGGATTGTCGTATCGTGCAGTAGCCTCTCGTGTGCAGCGTAACAGCAGCACAGGGATGCGCGTTTTTTGGAAGCAGTGGACGGACGAGTGTCGGACAACTCGGAAATCCGGGAGTGGACCCCGAAATGTGACGTCAGCTCGCGATGATAGACACCTGGTCCGCATGGCGCGGACGGACCGTACAGCTTCCTCTAGACAATTGGCAGCACTGTGGTCAATAGCTACAGGTGTTTCATTGTGTGCTTCATCAATTCGTAGACGTCTG
>KK113817.1:142386-162781 GCA_000611955.2 Stegodyphus mimosarum
CAAGTACAAGTACAAGTGACGGGGGACGTGGGCACTGTGCCTCTACCATACTGGTTAATCAGTACAGCACCACGTCCACCATTAACTAGAACAACCCCAGATGTCAAGAGGGGGGCACACTGGCGCCTCACCGAATTAATATGCATTGATTATTTTTATAAATGCAGTTACAACAAGTTATACATATTACAAGATTTCCTACGGTGACCCTGATAACAATTATAATTACTAATTACTGATAACAATTATAATAATACTTTGACAATATATGACTTGCTTAAAATATACCTTGAAGTACATTTAAAATATGCATAGAAATATGAACACTGTATATTGGGATACGTGTGATACAATAATAATTATATATATTACATATATATGCAGTAGCTACTAAATATAATACAGGGTAAATATATAACATTATGCGGTTCAGGATACATTAGCATATAGTAGAGAATACAGTACTCGTCGCAAAGTGTTATGAACATAGTGATTTGTCTTGGATATATAAAATCACCCATAACTTGGATTACGCTACATATGCATAGATAAGTAAAGAAATACTGATACATGGATAAATAAATATGCATACATTAAATGCGTGTTGGAGACGCATTACGCATTAAGTATATATTACATCCAAACGTTACACTAATTGGGGTAATTAAATTAATCCATAAACATGATTGAGTAAACCCGCATACTTAGAAACATATAATGAAGGTTATAATGGTTTGACTTGGATAAATAAGGTCACCAATATTAGATATACATACAGGGGTGTACATTTGCATGATTAAGTGCGTAGCATATGTTCGATACACATTGAATATGCAATGCGCATTGAATGTATTATATGCAGCCTAGGTTAGTAAGTTGTTATAAAGTGGTTCAAAAACTTCCCAGTTTAAAAACATCGCGGTCTAAAATATCGTGGTAAAATGTACTTACACATCATCGCGTGACCATAACATCGCAACATGCGTTTTCAGGTTTGAAAAGTTGTAAATGTTTATTCGTATAATGATGTGGGAGCGCAAGAAGGAAAGAGAGAATTTTTAATTATATTTTTCCTATTTTTGAATGAACTAATAAATTTTTGCTGAAAAAATAAGAACGAAACTTAAGCCTTTAAAAATTGAATATGCGCAGAAAATTAATGCAGCTTATAAAACTTAATAGAATGTTAAATTTATATAGTTAAATAACAAGAGTCATTAATAAATCAAACTTTTTTTATAATTTTACTGATAATTTTTTATGAAGAATACAGTCTAAAAATGCTTATAAAAAGGAGGATAAATAACTGCATGAAAGTTACCTGTATAAGAATTGCTTAGTTAATTATTAAATTACTTTTCTTCACATTTGTTAATAGGATATAGTTTTAATGAAAATTATATTTTGTTTTGTTTCCCTTTATTCTTAAAATGTCGTTAACATTTTCATTTATAGCGTGTAATAATTTTTTTTTTATGTCGGCTTGTTAGTTACGACGAAAGTCAGTTACATAATATGTCAGTATGGGATTTGAAAAACGCATTGTGTGCGATGTTATCGTCTTGTGATGATTTGTAGGTGTTTTATTTTTTACCACGATATTTTCCAAGACGATGCTTTTAATCTACGAAGTTTTTGAATCGCTTTGCTTTCGACTGCGATATTTTATACCACGAGGTTTTAGAACTGCGACTCTTTGTTTACTTTTCTACCACGATGTTTTTTACCGCGACGTTTTCGCCTTGAGTTGTTTTCTCCGCGACGTTTTCATCCGCGATGTTCTCGGCTGTAACCATATGTAAGGAGTATCCAGGGAAATTGTGAAATTTTAAGGATTCCAAGGTCAGATTAGCTTCAAGAATGGAAAACACAACAACATCGTCCTTATTTAGAACAACTGGGAGCTGAGTTCTTTTTTCATGTGAGAGGCCATCATCATACCACTGAAGCAGTCTCAAAACTTTACACATCCTACAAAATTTCCCAGTAAAATGTCCAGAGAGACAAGGAAGGAGGGAGGCAAAGCCGTAAAAGATTTAATATTAACCAGGGTGCACTGTGTGGAGGTCTGCTACATTACACCCTTAAAATAAATGTAAAGTAATTATTTTATTTTCAGTTGTGTTGACACTTGTTAAATTTTACAATACATTTTAATATTGTGTAGCCACTTCTGGATACATAGAAATAATAATTTTGTTAAAAGCTGAATGTCACGAAAATTTGAAACAAGTAAATATTTAAATAATATGTTTCCAGTTTAAGGATGTAGGAGCACACATACGTACATTCATTATTTGACACTAAATTTGATAAAATAAAGACTGGCACTAAATTTCTTCGACGTATATACATTAAAATGCGACTTATAAAAAATAATCGAGGAACATGAACTTTGCTAACAAGAAAATTCTTCGAATTTGTACTCCAGATTAATTTAAAAACTTACACAGCCGATTCTATAGATTCAAAAAGAAAGGTATCAATATATATATATGTATATATATATATATATATATATGTGCTAATAATACAGAATAAAATATAAATTATGAAATTTTTGATTGTCGGAAGAGAAAACATTTTTATAAACCTTATTCAGAGGAATGTATTTCAGTCTACTAGAGTAAAATGTTAACTACTTCTCTATGAGTAAAAGAACATATCTGGTGAAATATTATTGATGAAAGGAAATACTAGGAAACATTGAATGACCATCAGTGGATATACTCACAACCACGAATATATTAAATTTGGATCCCGTTTACATGATGACTTTGTTAATATTGCACGCTCTGCAGTCGATTTATAGCTTAAATAGAAGAAACTAGATCTTAACAAAAGATTAAATGTTTGAATTTTAAATTACATTTTATACGAAACTTTAAAATTTCCTTTCTATATCAACTTTTAAAAGTAATTATTTAAAAATATTTTCTTTTAACAAAAATTGAATATAAACTTTCTCATCTTATTGGAATATTTGTATAAAAAGTTAACCGCATGTTAGCCTGTAGAATATTTAGGACTTCACTCTTTTTTTTGGGGATTATAGAATGTTAAAAATTAATATACATGTATGTATATACATCTGAAATGCAAACAAAAAATAACGGTTACAGTTATACTGTAATTGTTTAAACATTGTATGCAATGCATAATCATTGAATATCACTGTAATTATAATGCAGTTGCAGACAATATCTTAGATAATGCAGCTGTGTTTTGAATCGAATTTAGATCGTTAAACTAACAATTATCATTACGGTGTAATCCCATAAAGACAATTACACCATAATATTTGTATAATACGTATATTAGAAATTGAACCATGCAATTTAAAGTATAACACTGCATTCTAGTTGCATTTCTGAATTTGAAATTGCAGTTTGATTATGATTACAACGTAATTTTAACTGGAGTGAGTACTAATAATTAGGCAACTGTAAAAGTAATTGGTTATGGCATCTGTAAATACATAAATATATAATACAATTTTTATAAAGTTAGCGATGACTATAAAATTATAATGATGGCACATTTGAACTTAAAATGTACTGTTAATTTCTCCGAATGAGGAATTTAGATAGTTTGAAATACGTGCTTATCTGTTTGCATTAAATTCTTAAGCGGTGTCTAGAACTCCGAGAATAAACCCATTCAATACCTCATACACAGATCGGTATATGAAGATGATATGTTGGAGACATTTGTCTAATCTATTGGATTTTGTGAATTATCCTTAAATAATGTCAAATTCGTTAATGTCAGTATTACTCCTCAAGTCGCTACTAGATATCTGTTGAAACTAACATCTAGCGTCTTCCATCTGAACCAATAATCTTCTGTGAATGTTATATTCCACTAAATCAGCTCCGAATACATTCTCAGCTATAATTCACAACGTGTAGTAATTAGATTCCTTAGCATTAAGTATTCACGCAAGCCTCTCCTATATCAGTAGTGTATATTTATTATAATACGACTACTTAAAGATAACATCTGTGTACAACATCCGCGGTTTGACTTCAGGATTTTAGGAATTTATTGAGATTTTACACTAAGAAAGAATCTAAACTTATCTAAACAACTGAAATTAAACACAGAAGGATTTTCGTAAATATTAAAGTTTCTAGGTATTAACACACGTTACATAGCTTGGATTTAATTTTGACTTCCAATGGTAAGTGCGCGCAATTATGCATCGTTTTAACGTAAGATAAAATCTAAATTGCGTTGCATAATTGGAAGTCCTTCGGGCATTTTAATTAGCGCATGCCGCTGTTTTTAATTAACAAGAGCATGGGCATTTAATTTATTGTAACCTTAGACCTCTGTGAATTAATGCTGCTTCACATACCAAGTCAGGCTTTTTGTATTTCCCCAAGAGGAAGACAACACTGCATTAAGTAAGATACTTCCAGTCTGATTTGAATTAAGTTCTAAACGGCTTTAATTTTGAAGCGGATCTCATTTGGGACCAGTATCTAATTATTGAAACTTATCATCACAGCTGAATGAGTTTACCGCTTGTATCGACTGTAATACTCTTTCAATTCTATTGCATTGTGTCACGAATGTTGATGGAGTTATTTCACATTTTACATCCTTAACATATAAGGGATAATTTTAAATGCCAGGATTTCTCTATACTGTACCCGTAACATATGAAGTAAATAGTGATTGGAATATAAAAATATAATTAACAATGTGAGTGAATTAAAATAGTGCTATATTTGACGTAGGTTTTAACTATTTTTTTTATTTAACATGGTATATTCGATTCGTTTGTGAATTACATAAGTTCATAAATGAATCTTGATAGTTTGTCAAAATTGTCAGACAATCGCAATTCATTTCAAAATAAACATCAATTCATTTTCAAGCATAAAATATAAAAAAAAAACTATCACTTAGCAACTTGACTCTATTTGTTCAGATGCACCAATATACATCCAATCCGAATTCAGGTACACTAGACCTGGCAGAATTTTCATGTCAAGAACAGGCAAATCATTCTTTCATGCAGAATGTTACGCTCATAATAACATTGAAGTGTTTTAAAATAGTGTGAAATGAGAAATGTGAATAAAAACGGATTACAACTGAATAATCTCAGTTATGCAGAAGCGATATCTGGGAGAACAAAGTTTCCAAATTTCTCACAGGAGGTGGTACAAAACTAAATGAATATTATCTGCATGTCATTACAACCCGAAACAAGTTGCAAAAGTACTGTAAGGGATTATTTTAAGTTTTTAGTAATTATTTTCATTTTTATACATGCTTAACTGTCTGTTCTCGTTCCCTATTCACTGCCAGAATACGTTTTTAGTTTCGCGTTACATGTCAAGTCACATGTTACATGTAAGTCACACAGAAAGAGTATTTAAAGAAAGGTTTCACTTACTCCAGGAGAAGAACTTAGGTGTCTTTAGTGGCACATGGTTACCGTCAGGCTGCTTTGTTATTTAAAGTTATCTACGCTCGACCGTGTTGTACGTGTCTTCTGATATTCTCCGGTTAATTTAATTAAGGGCCGACTACATAATTTTGCGCAGCTTCGGCTACGTTAAGTTTAATTTAGCATTAGATTAGTTTTTTATTTTCTTACCTTGATTTAAAGCCGATGTGGAGGCTTTTCTGTAAGGCAGAAAAAAGGGCCATCTGTATTCTTAGTTTGAGATAGTAAAGGGTGAGTTTAAGCATTGGACTTTGTTGTTTACACACTTGGGCGCAGTGTTATGTCCCTCTAGAAGGAGAGAACACAACAAACAAATTTAACAATTGCGTTGTGATTTTATAATTTTAGTGAATAACCCATGAACCGTGATGCTAGTGAATCAATGTATCTTAAAATTACAAAAAAAAAAAACTCTATAATCAGTATTAAATTTTAAGAAAAACCTTAGTGTTTATTTGTCAAAACAGATCAAATTATGAGAAATCAATATAAACTAAATAATAAAAAAAAATTCTTTTCTCCGGCGAGTGAAAATAATCTAAGAAAATTCTAACATTGACAGCGAAACATTTTTGTTTTAACAATTCAGTAATTTCATAAGAGAAAGGAATCAACACCTTCAAAATTTAAGTAACTATCTATTATTCTATTATTTCAACATAACTATATTATCTTTTAACACTTTAAGCATTTTAAAGCAAAGCTAAATATATATTCTTTTCATCTTATTATTGCACAGAAAAAAATACAAAGTTTCTATTATTCAGAACAAAGTTAAAATTTATCTTATTGCACAGAAAATAAAAGGAATACTACTATTCCTAACAACTTAAAATTACCTTCTTTTTTTATTTCACAGGGAATTAAAGAATACCACCAATCAAGATAAAATCCTTAAATTAGATATCTTATTTTAGCTCATCAAAAAGTTTTCTTATAGTTTGTATTCAATTAACAGAGTACTGCAGAACCACCTTCTTAAGAAGATTTAGACGATGAACAGAGGAGCGAAATTCTATTTCAAATTTTCAATTTTTCTTTAACTCAGCAAGTACAGTTCTACAATCTGCATTAACTCAACATTTTTCCCCACCAAATAAAACAAAATTTCCAATTTTTTAACAATTCAAAAATTTTTAAACAAACTCATTAAAAAATTAAGCCATTTTAATTTACCATTTTACAAAAAGAGAGAACCTTTCTAACAAATTAGTAAATTACGATTAAGATAATTCATTTTTTCTTTTTAATTAAGATTAACAACGTTAAGAAGGAAACGACAATGGCATTTAGCTGGGGCAGAGAACACATCCATCTTCCAAAAACTCCATCGACGGCTACAACTGTAGACTGGAAGGGTCACCAACGGAAAACATTACCGGAACGTGGGCCTACGTTGAGAACGCTAGCCGGATAAGGCTCAAACCTCCTGGAAACATGGACGCCGCAGCCATCAGAATAAATCCGGAAATCAGCACAGTCTCAAACTAAATGCAGGAACAATCAAGATGAAAAGCCAGACCATGGCAGTCATCACCAGTTGTACAGCGAAGCAAATAGGATCAAAATGCAGGAGATTTTCTATTATAAGCGATTTACGATTTGAAGTTTATTTCTTTTAAGATTATTTTGAGGGGCAAACAGCCCTTTTAGGTAGGATGTACTATGGAAAAGCAGTACTGATTAAGGCCCGAGACCAGCACAACTTCTTATTAAGTACTCATACAAAGGCCTCGCTTCCAAATCTACGGAACAACGAAGCTGCACGAAAAACGTGCTCCAGGAGAGTACGAAGCAGCCGAAGAAAAAAAGAAGGGGTGACACTTACACCGGCTTTTTGTCAAGGAAGGAAACCATATATCGCCATGCCCCGCTAAAAAGGGTGAAAAATCCAGTACTCCGAACCTCGCACACACCCCTGTAAAATTTACCAAATTCCGAGGTGTTGAACTAAACACAAATTCAAATATCGCCAAGCATACCAAAAGAAATACGAAGAATCCGACGCAGGTGCAGGCCAAAACCTACGAACCTGGGAACCCACCGGAAATTCTCATTGTATTCCTCTTAACACGTAAGCAAAGCCTTAGAATTTAGCTAAACGTGCAACTTTTTCAATCCTTTCCCCCAAGTCCTTTTCACAAGCAAAGTGTAAAAATTTAGTTAAATAATTGACTATATCTTAAAAATTGTTAAAGCTAGAATCTTGAAAGTGATCTTAAATTAAAAAGCTAATTTTTCTGCATCCAGTGATATAAATTAATAATGGATCAACTTAAGTTAAGTAATATTAAATCAAGTTTATTACGTAGAAAAGCACCCAATTCCATTGTGTGTTTCAACGCATCTACGAGTAACGAGTGGAAGATACGTACAAATCTTAACTACCAAAATCCCTAATTAAAATTAAACCAAAGTAAAATATAAATAAAGCAAATTAAATAAAATAACGTTGTGTAGCATAAATTTAGAATAATAATAAAAATTAATTTTTAAGTCATAACTTAAATAATTAAGTGAATTTACTACACAACAGCAGCGCTAAGTCGTTACATAGTGAACTAGATTTCTACGAACTCATAGATAAAGTAGTTAGAAACATTACGGTATTCTAAACATGCAAACGGCACAATTCCGTCTTTTAATATGGTCATTTATACGTGTCCATTTAAATGAGTAAATCATTCCCCAGTGAGATTTAAACCGTGAAGCTAAAACTAAAAATGTCACCTATACCCAGAATTTCATCAACTAATAATCTCACCTCTATACCGGCAAAGCTGTATACATATACATATATAACTTAAAATATGTTTGAGACGTCTTTTATATATAAGAGATATATACGTTTATCTTGAAATATGTCCAAGAAAGTAAGGCAATATATTAAAATTACATAAATTCATGTAGAAGGTACTAGGAATATTTTGGGATTAAATGCCTCTTTCTCATGGCAGTTTTGATTCACAGGGTTCAAACCTTATTTTTAAGTACGCGAAAACAAAATTGTTCTACGTTTCTAAAAGGCTTAAATATTTGTGGAATAATATATGTTTAAAACTAAAGTATATTAGTAATGCAAAACAAAAAAAAAATAATCAACTCAATAGTTAAAAATTAGCTGATAGTTTAAAAACAGGGAGTAACCTAACGTATGTCTCCAAATATTTTTTCTTTAGTATGTACGGCTCACTGCTCCGTGAGATTATGTATTTTAAAAATATATTTAAATTTTGAGGGAAAGTGACCTGGCACCTGGCATCGCTAACCACTCTACTGACCAGCGCAGCACAGTATAAAAATATTCCACTGAATCTTACATAATTATTTGCGCATAGCGAAGTTATGAATTTATGCACACAGAGAATAGAAATACTAAAAACAGGAGTTGCGGATTTAAGAATAGATTGGCACTATTCGTTTTAATTCTTCATGATTAAGGATAGATTGCATAGTCTTAAATGTTTCTGTTAGAGAATAGGCTTTGTTTTCATCTGAATTGTAAGTGCCCACACTGCACTAAAATTCTTATTTCAACTGAGCAGATTGCTTGGAGTTCCCCTTAAACCTTCGTTGATTTTAGCAGTGATCTCGAAGACGAAAGGTTAGAGCTCTGTTGTTGCTTCTGTCCAAAATTCACATAATTTCTGTTAAATATTATTGCAATATGATTACCACTTTTGATGTGTCGTAGACAAGGTAGTGCATATAGCATGCTTAATACCTAGTTGCTAAATGCTTCAAATCGTACATGGATTTAATCAAGCTTATTCACTTGATCTGACCATCTGTGATATCTGGCTGCTGCAATTATTTAAAAGTAAGGTTTAAATGGGATTATTCTGATTGTTAATGTTGCACATGTGTCCTAAGTAGAGACATTAGTTCTAAGTAGAGACTGTGTTTATTTTAATATCCTATGCAAGAGATGCAGTTTGCACATTCTTTGAAATACAGCAGTCACAGAAACTTTATAGCCGGCTAATGTATGCTGGAAGTAAAAACAAGTATTTTCTCTGCATATTAATTTTCTTTTACACATCACGGGTCGTTTATTGTTCACAACATTTCAAATGTTTGGTGACTTTAATGTAACTTTCAAAGCAATTACCTGGCTTATGACTGTTTTTATGACAACGCACTTCTGAAAGCCATAATTTATTTGGCTCTGCTCAGCAAGTATATGAACATGAGCGTAAGGTACCAATAAATTCGTCTTCAAATAGAAGCCGTGGCGATTCGGACAAACCGGACGCGCATCACACTTTTGTGTTATATACATTTATATTTCGATGACATATTTGTTCACCATTGATCACCAAGAAGCATCATGATGCTCAATATGTTAACTTACATAATTTGAGTACTAGAACATTAAAATTGAATAGAGAATGAATTTGTTACGTCTATACCGTGAAAAGTTTCCTGCTTATTTTTTAATCCGCCGTTCTTCAACTCCGATAATTCTTCAATTTTGCAGCAGAATATTTTCATATAGGACAAATTCGATATAAAATAGAAGAAATTGACACGGTTAGTATAGAATTTCGTGATTAATAAAATAATAAACATTCATTCAGTCAATATTTATTAAAACAAATGTTAAAACTAACAAAGCTAAAACTGACAGCATATACTCACTGGCATATTTCATAAAACTGAACTTCGTAGAATTCTTCAAGAAATACATTTTAGCAAACATGTTGATATTTTGAGTTATTGTAAAAGAAATAACATTAATTAACAGTGTGTAACAATAACATCTGAATTTTTTATAACTTTTCAACTCGAATGCAGATAAAACTCTCTTCTAGTAGCTTGACTATTGAGGCAAAAATTGGCAGTATGTGTTTATCTGTGTGGAAGTATGCTGCGCAAGATTCCAATGAAAAATACCTCTAGAACAAAATTGTTCTTATTAAATTCCAGCATATATGATATATGGAATTATATGTGTTAGATCGACGCCAAACTCGTATTGTAATCGATCTAAATTTTTCTTTTTGGAACACTGATTATTATTTCAAATATTTCTGATTTGAATCAATTCCTAATTAAATTATTTATAGGTATACTCATATCTATTAGTCCGTTTTAACAATAGCTTGATATTTACTTTCGTGGTGCTTGTTTTGTATAAAACACTCGTCAGAAAATATTGCATTTCTGAAAACATGTTTATATATTATAAATATCTCTCTCTATATATATTCAGTTATATATTTTAATTTGTGACTTCCTCTCCCCCTCGCATATAATAACTTCTTGTTCTTTTCAGTTCCTCCTGCAACTCCTATCATTAAAGACAGCAACGGCGAAATACTATCAGGGATAGTAGGTCCCTACAACGAAGGAGACAGTCTTCATTTGATTTGTGAAACAGAAGGAGGTATGCATTCTATAACTCTGAGTAATTTTATTAAAAATAATATTAATGGATAGGTAGGAATCATTTTGTTCTTATTATTACTTTTAGCCAGACTGTTTAGATGAATTCTGTTATGCTACGTAAAACGTTATTTCGAGAAGGTTAGGAGAATTAAGTAATGTAACAATTGCAGGAAACTATGCACGCTTATATAGGTTGTGATTTTATATAATTATGATTTTGTTACTGCCTAGATTTAATTGAAAATTATTCAGGAGTTAGCTGAAACAATTTGTTATGTAAAAGCTACTTATAATCCACATTGCAAGAAAAATCATTTATAAAATTCTTGACATAAATTTTAATTATTGCGTCAGAAATACAATTGTTTTCAGCTGCTTTATAAGAATAAAATATGTCTTTATAAGATAATTTAAAAAAATGTAATATCAACAATTAATCAACAGTTACAACAATCACTTTTTCCAAGATTCTCAGTTGACATTGCTTTATTAGTATACTTTTATTTGTAAAATTTTAATCCTAGAATTTAATTTTTTAGAATCGTATATTTTTTTAATATTTGTAATTTAATTATATTTAATATATATAATCTTAATTTTAGAATCGTATTCTTTTATATTTAATATTTGCTGCTAAAACAAAAAATAAAATTTTAAACATATTGTTATAAAGCTTTGAAATATAACATTTTAAGACAGGTTTTTATTAAAATACATATTAAAAAATCATCGATATTGAAAAAACTTGGAGAGTTTTTCAATGTAAAAATAAGAATAACTTTCACATTTATATTCGCACAGTTTTGGATGTCAGATTATCATATATTTTTAAAACGCTTCCCTTTCTTATCAGAAATTCAATGCTCTATAGTTCTTTGAATCTAAGATACAGGGTAAACATCTCAAAGGACAGGGTGGATCTCAGAATTCGAATGAGATTTTGGCATCGCCGTTTATTCCCTTGTAGAATATTTTTCTCCTTACACATGCTGTCCAAAGATTCGCTTAATGCTGATAATCCGCTTTCAGTCAACAAACTATTTGAGGATTATTTGAGATAGAAATACGGATCGGGCTGTTAGAGTGACAACAAATCCGTAAAGATTCGAAAAATAAGGATAAGATGACTTCAAAATTAGCAAAATTGTTACTAGCAGCACTAATCTCAATAATAAAAATGCTCTAAAGCAAAGCCAGAGAGGATTTGCTGCTTCAGAAACAATGGTGACGAATCAAAGGAAAGCATGTTTTGAAATAAGGACTGGCGTTCTGTATTTAAGGCCGCTCCTTAAAGACTCAATTTCTGAAACTAAATGGAATTTTGATATCGATTAAGATGCAGATACTGACGATTCAATAAACTGAATTGGATTTTATTAGTGGAGTTAAAATCCTCTGACTGCCAGGTGATATATATGGTCTAGAATATTTTTTGTAATGTCTATACGAACGCATATTTACGTGAACTTTGAAATAGGCCCAAGAAATTAAGGCAATCTATTGAAAATATGTAATTTCAGGCAAAACGTACCAGGGCATTTTGAGAGGAACGAAGTCAAGCTAATAGGGCCATCTACTGAGGGAAAATAAAAACAGCTATGGAATAATTTCCATAAAGCTGAAGTTAAAGACAGATTGGAAATGAGATCGTTAACTAGAACTGAAAGATTTTAATGATGTAAAATACCTCTAAAATATCTAATTCAACAATGAAAGATGTTTTTTGAATAATTTTGGCTGCAGAAAAATAGAAAATAACATTTTCTGACCAAGAGTGCTGTGCAAGAGTTGATTTATGTGTTTCGTTTGATCTAACCTATAGCTAATATCAGTTAGGGCGAAATGTTAAGTTTTATCAAAATAATTAAACCGCGAAATATTGTCTTAGTTTGACCAATGTAAATTAAACCACATTTCAAGGATTCCTGTATACCCCAGGAGTACATATACGGAATGGGGTCCTTCTTAAGTATGAAACTGCGAATTTTATTGACAGAAGAGGAAATGGCCCGAAAGTTGAATTTCTGTAAAACACGTGGAATTTTGTAAACTCCGCAAAATCTTCCGTTGCAAATTAGTTTTTTTTGAGGCTTTCTCGTTAAAAAAAATCTTTCAGTTATGATTAACGATCCAAGTTGCAATCCGTCTCTACCCTCAGCTTTTAAGGAACTTATTTCACAGCAGTGCAGTGATTATTTTAATTTCCTAATAGTTATTTTTTTATTTTGAAACCCTTTCCTTTACTTTCTGGTTTCCCACCTACAATTCCCTGCCAGAATGAATTTTCTGTATCGCGTTTTATGTAAATGAGGTAGTATCAGTATTTAATAAGAAGTTTCAGTCACTTCGGTCGAAGGGCTCAGAAGGTCTTAATAGAGCGTGTTCTTTCTTCTGGACACGTCGTTGCTTTAAGCCAATCTTACTACGTTCGGCTGTATTCTTAAGTGTCTATGAAGCTTAAATAAGGACCAACTCGGTTTGTTTTTTCTGTACAGCTTCGGCTTGGTTAGAATTAGTTTAGTTTCTTATTTTCTATCTTAAGATAAAGCTCGAGTGGAGTCTTTCTTGTAAGCCCGAGAGGTGTCGATTGTGATTATTATTTGAGTTAAATCAAAGGGTATTTTAACCTTCTTTGGACTTTGTTTTTGCAGTTGTAAGATGGACAGCGAATGGTCGCTATACTCTTCTCTAGTTCAAGTTGCCAAGGGACCTTAATTTAACCAGAACACTAGACATTTAATTTAACTAGAACAGTTATTTTCATTTTTCATTAGTTGATAACAGCAGCAGCTTTACTTCCTTCATGTCATTCTTAATGCCTTATCTTATTATTGTCTTCTCTTTCTTCATTTGCAGTTCTGCAGTTGAAGCAGCAGATTTTATATTTCTGAATTTCTGAATATTATGCTGATTATTCCAGCTTCCCTAATAATTGGCATTTGGTGTGCTATTTTAACCCTTTCGTGGGCCATTTATTTCTCTTTTGAATTTCTCCCGGTTTTTTAAGCTTTATTATCAATTGAACAATAGCATTTAAGAAAATGTATTTTATTTTGCCAAATTTTTCATTTATATTTAAATTCTAGGGGTGGGAAGGGAAGTATACTTCCCACGGGACCTTTTATGGTCATATTTAAATTCTAGGGGTGGGAAGGGAAGTATACTTCCCACGGGACCTTTTATGGTCATAGAGAAAATTCAATTTCATGACGATTATTTGCCATGAAAAGATGAGAAACATGTGGCAGTGCACAAGGGTACATCACATTCTGCACACATATAGCGGGTCCTCTTTTCTTGGGCCTTTGTGTTACATTTCCTACATCGTCTATAGTTGGAAACCATCTTTGACATATGATTTCCCCCACTGGCTAAATGAACATCATCCGGAACTGCACACTTTTTTGCTTGGAAGCTAGCAAGATGGCCTTCCTTTTTCTTCAGGAATATCCGTCTATTAGATGACGAGCTAATGCTATACGGAATGTTGGCTGGTCTAAACTTCTGTTTCTCTTGTTTACTTGCCACAGTATAAAACTATTTATGATGTCAAAATCAATTAGAAAATAAAAAAAAAATGATACCACCATTTTAGAGATCTTCTTCCTATTTGCTATCTTTCATTTCTTTGATTGAAACGATCAACTCCTCCCATGATATCGTTATATACAGCAACAGCTTTAGGGCAAGGTACTTCTGTTTTAGTATCATCCTTTTTTGTCTGATTTACAGATGTAATAATCACTAGATTATGTGCAATAGTTAACAAAGTAACAGTTTCACTGTTAGGCCTATTATTTACTATTCAGATTAGATAATTACTGGCACAAAATTAGCAGAAATGCAAGAAATAAGTAAATACAGTTACAATAAAAGCAATATTTTCTTTATATCTCTTATAAACATACTACTTTTGAACTAAATATTCTATTTTTTCCAACATAATATTACACGTGGCTTTTACACATGATGCAATAGCATTTTCCCTTTTCACCCATTATTTATTATTCAATATTAGAGTTAATACAGAAATATAGAAAATAAGAAAATGTTATTGCAATAAAAACAGTGTTTTGCTTTTATCTGTAGTAGAATCGTATAGAAATGCAAATGTCAAATCAAAGCAGGTGTCTCAGTGGAACAGATCTCACACAATGCGTTCGAACTTTCAAAACAAATCGATGTTTCATTCGATGAATATAGATCGAAGCACAATACTGAAGTGGGAATTAGTGTTCCCAACGTTATTATAGCAAAGCCAATATATTATAGTGGGTTTTGTGCTTCCCACAGGTGTATTTCCCAGGATCATGTAGATGGGAAGTAATCTTCCCAAGGCCCACGAAAGGGTTAATTGAAGATTTTAACTCAGCAAAATTATTAAGTATTGAAAACCAGGTGAGAGCTACCTATTTAAGATGAAAGATACTTCGTGAAAAGTGTTCTGAGAGAAACTAAGCCGCTTCACGCTACATAAAATTAAAATTACACGATTTAACGGAATAAAATAATATTATGTCAGAAGGGTGTGATGAATAACATATATCTTGGTTAAGAGATGTTATTATTATGGATTAATGAAATTCTTCAAAAAAAATAAATATTTGCTTAGCTGTTAAATCCATTTTTATATCTTATTTTCTTTACTTGATTTCTTAGAATCGAAGTTTTATGTGCTGTTTTTATTGAAATGTACTGTAAGGTATTGTAAATACATTTATTAATTCCTTGAGCTAAATTAAAAAATATCGAGTTTGGATTTACTTCAATTAGAGATATGAAATATGATTTAAATCAGAAATAGAAACTTGTAATTAATGTATTTCGAAACTTCCAAATCATGACTATGAAAAACAGAAACGTTTCATCTAGTTCATTGTCCAAAGTCCCTTTATGTTCAAACGCCCTTTTACATTTGATATGAAAACAAATGAAAACTTTCTCATATATATAATTTCATATGCTGAGAAAGAATCCGATAATCACAATAGGTCTATTGAGTTTTGGTTGAATGTAAATGTTACAGGAGTACTGAAGTTAGTAATAAACTATATGTTAAATTGTGATTTTTTCCAATATCAGTGAATGTTGGAAATCTGAAGATACAAAAAAAAATGATTAAAATTTCTGATAGTCATTTAAATATATACCATACATTAAAACATAACTTTCGTTTGAGAAATATATTTTCACTTTACCGATATTTAATTTTCCTACAATCAATAGATTCACTCTAAACAAGTGATGCATACCCTGTTCTAAGAACGTCTGTAAATTCAGTATTCAAACTGATTCAATTGCTGATCTGTAAGGTACAGTTATTTATAAAGACTAGTAACTATGCTAAAGTTTAAGGTGTAGATTCAATATCATCTTAAGCTTGTTTTTTTGCGTGTGCCCTTCATCTCTAATTGAACGCAATATTGGGATAATTCCTACTATGAACCTCGAATAACGAACGTTCTTGCTGGCGAGATTGACTGATTCGGCGATTACTTCCAAGCAAGTGCCCGATCATTGATTAAAATTGCATTAGAATTTTCATTAAGATGCTTTGATAAATCATTGCAAAAGCAGACGTATATTATTACACTAAATAATATGATTAAAGTTATATTTCGATTGATTGTTTATATTAGGAAAATATCTACTTCTTGAATTCCTCACACAAATGTCAAATTCTTGCATGCAGTTTCCCAAAACATTTTTGAATTGTTAAGTAACATCGCCAGTGAAAGCTTCAACAACACGTAGAAAGTACATCACTGAGTTATATACGCTAATTGATCAAGAATAAAACTTTAACCAACACACATACAAGACATTACCGAATTTTCTAATCCGAATTCATATCCGATGGGATTACGGCCAGGGATAGCGTGTTTTTGAAAAGAACTTGGTATTGAAATGTCATAATTTGAGTTAGTGTGATCCTGGAATGATATATCTCAATAAACGTTTCTTTATTTCGGTGTCATCCAGAACTTCTAAGCGCTTGTTGTGTGATTGTTCTTTTATTATTATAATAAACCAATCGCAATAAAAGGCAATAATATGAACATCAGAAGTTTTTGCAAGCAAATCTTTAGATGTAAATATAAATATACAAAGCTGAAATTTAAAATAAATGCACTACCGTTTCTAATCATTTCCTCATTACAAAAATGCATAGATGTGAAACTATCTGTGTTCAATAAAACTGAAATCAAAAGGGTTCACAAGATTTTGCGAACTCTCATACGGCGAACATTGAAAAATGTAAAGAATGTCAAACATTCTCCATGCGATAATTCATTGCTCTAAATTCAGATTTGCAACATAGTCAGGGCAGTAAGCATACTGCTTTCATCACATAAACTATGGCAATGTTTATGGAATTTGTCGCATTTTTTAGTGGTTTTTACAAGGAATTAGCATTTATTACTGACTCTTAGAACTTTTGCTTGCTGGATTTGTTTAAATCTTCTCTATCACCTTCATGAAATCTGCTTAGCAAGAACTATCATTTTCTAATACTCTAACGCTATTAAGTTAAAATTAACGCTTCAGAGTCTGTCTAGTGAGATTAATAAATAGAGTTACACAAATTTACTGGAAGAGCATGTAAGGTATTTCTCCCGCCTTCATGGTGTAGTGGTCAGCTCGCTTGACGCGTAATCGAGAGGTCCGAGGTTCGATTTCCGGCGAAGACGTTGCTCATTTTTCATTCTTCCGTTTCCAAAAATTCCTAATGACTCTACAAGCATAATGAAGTTATACCAAACATCCCAGAACTTTCACCAGTAGAATGAGGATATGACTCAGAGTGAAAAGATAATTTCTGAACTTCAATTTCATAAGTGAAAATATGTGCTGTTAAATGGCGATTCTGGAATAAAGAGTTGATACATATTAAGCTGCTAATTCCCTTTGAGTCCACTACATTATCTGAAACTATTGCAGTTGTGAAATAAGATTATCGTAAGCTATTACACGGATCTGTATGTTAATTATTCTTTCAATGGGCTATTAAATCCTAAGATCGAATGAATTTATATGAGTTAAGTATGTATATCGTTAAGAATATATTTCTGAAAATCTTCAATACTATTTCGTAGTCGATTAGTCACAAACATCAATAGTATATATAGAAAAGAAGGTTTTCTGACAATTAGAAAGCATTTTAAGATATTAACTTGTAAATATTATTCTGAAAACTCTCATTTTTTTATTCTTTCAGGTAAGCCATCTCCTTCGTTGGTGTGGTATAAAGGAAGAAAAATTATCGATGACAGTTACGAAATGATGTCTGCCCTTATAATACGTAATGAGCTTATCATTCCTAAACTCCAGCGGAAAGATTTAATGGCGACATTTACTTGTCAAGCAACAAACAATGAAATTTCACCACCAGTTCAAAGCTCAATAACTCTGGATATGAATTGTAAGTATAAATATTTTGACGATTTTAGCCCGTAGTCCTATATATCCTCGATTTTAATATGAAATTCCATATTAGACTTACATAAGCGAAATCGTAATGCAAGTATATATATACCAAATAGCAAAGTACGTTTCATCATCACATAAATATATATGCATTTTAATGTCATAGTGTTTACTGACTCTGGTATGAAAGGTGGGAAATCGAAATAGCGAAGTACGAAAGCTGTTTCATCATCATATGAATATAAATGCATTTAAATGACATAGTATTTACTGACTGTGCTATGAAAGGTGGGAAATCGAAAGTATATAAAACCAGTCATTATCGCATCAACGGATTTCTCTTTCTAAAATTTCTAATAAATTCAAGAGTAAAAAATATCTGCAGAAATAGTTCTGAAGAATGCGAAGCCACACTGTATGAATCAATGATCGATATTAAAAACAAAACTCTACGCTATATATTTTTGAAACAACATAATCTAATGTTTAGACTGCTTTTAAGCGCATGATATTTTCCTACAATCGGAAATTCTAAAAGTCTTTCCAAATATAATTCTTTTCCTGTATCAGTCTAATTTCTGCTTGAGTATTCACAATGAAATTCGCTGATTCACATTTACTTCTAAAATTATTATTGGAAATTTGAGATGTAACATTTATAATTCATTCTACATTTTGCTATGGCGAAAACTTGAGTAATATTATTCATGCTTTATTTCAGTTTTTTTCCATGGGAGATTTCTGCCTTCCAAATTTCCAAGACTAGGCTTTCATTCTTTACTACGCCCACTTAATAATAGTACTTCTGATAGAAATAGAGAGATGCATAACTGGTTCCCAACTTCCTTCTTCGCTCTTAACTGGGATTCTGAGAAAGGTATAAAAAGGACATCAAAGAATGGTGTAAAGAAATTGTATTATAGATCATTTTTATTACTTCTGGAATCAGTACGTAATTAAGATTAGGCACAATACATATGAAGAGAAAGATGGTATAGAATAACATTTGGTTGTAGAAGTTCAAGGAAGAGCCATAAAGAAACATTTGTTCAGGAAGTTAGATCAATAATATAAATGTAACTCTTTTAAACAAACCAACTAAACAACTCAAACTACCTATACTATTAAAATATGTGTGTATCTGTCTGCTTGTTTGTTTGTTCCTCTGGAACGGCGTGAAGTTGAGTTTCGAGAGAGGTATCCAGGATTCAAAGAGGTCGTGGGAAGCTATTTCGACCATTCTCATCTTCATGCTACTCTAATCAGCCGAAATATTAATTAAGAGCTCTGAAAACGCTAATGTTCGCACTCATTTTTCCGAGCGGCTATGGTCTCGCTTGCTAGACACAAAAATCTGCATGATTTCGAAAAGTGCCACTTCTCGCTTTCAAATCGTTAATAAATAATCTGTAAGCTTTACAAAATATGAAATAAAAATATAATTGCCAAACATTAAATATATTAGTATTATATAAGGCCATAATTCTGACGTTGAAGAAAGCAAACAATTACACGTGTAATTGTATGTCGAAAATGTTTCGTTAATGTCAGCATTTTAAGAAAATAGCTGCTGTTGGAATATTTTTTGTTTCAGCTTAGGATAACGGACAATGTACGTTATTGTCACGTTAATTCTTTTATTGATATTGAGGAAAAGATTTTATATCACATTAAATTTAAATCATGACGTTATACGTATACGTATTAACCTAAAGTGACAAGTTTATTTCCTGGTTAAAAATTTATTATTCACGAATTAGTTGTTGCTTGAAAAGAAAACTGATTTCATTCATTATTGAAATGTTTTTCTACATTTCCGTTACGGATGTACTTAGAATTACTAAATTGTACTTTGGCTGCGGTCGGCTCATTTGGTTGGCTTGCCCGCTAGTATAATTTATTTTTTGGAACAAAAGCTTTAATACCATTTTTTCAGGTGATCAAATATTTTTAAAATCTTTTTAAAATATATATGAAATACTTTTTAAAATTCCAAAATACTTTTTAAAATCTTTACAGTAAATTTTAGGGCAGTAAAAATGAAAAAAAATTGTTTATTGCCTAATTATAGCTATTAGAATTACATATGTGTCGAATATATGAATAACCAGA
>KK113817.1:162870-190165 GCA_000611955.2 Stegodyphus mimosarum
TAAATAAAATTGCAATGAAAGAAATTCTACAGAAAAAAATGTTTTTTTAACTCCCCAACGAAACTAAATGTTCTCATATTTAACTAAGACTAAATTTTTAGATATATATAGATTTCAAATTATCTAAATAAATTCCTGTGTTTAAGAGAACAGACGAAGCGTTTAAAAGCAAAGTGTCAATTTTAAAGTTTTGAAATTCTAACAATTAGATCAAAATCCTTCGTTACATTTTTAGTATGGATACTGCATGAAACAATCTGAAAAAAAGATCATGACAAACACATATTTAAATTTAAAATTCTAAACATATAACTTAATTAGAAAATCTCTTCGAAAAGAATATGTGTTTAATCTAGCATTTGAAAATTCAGCGAAGAATCTTCTCAGTATTTGATGGATCAAAACGAAAACCACTCTTAGGAAAAGATACCTAGAACCGAAAACAAAGGACTTCTAAAAAATTCCATTTCTGCCCCTTCCAATTTGCGACGCGGTACCTTTTCACTCGGCTCAATAACTCTCGAGCTCTTTTATTCGCCGGACAAATTAAATTTCCCAAAGAAAAAGAAAACGAGAAAAAAACTACACAAACTGAAAGTTCACCATTGCCAAGTCACGAAAATAGTGTTTGATTCTTCGGCTATTATTTAGGGAAACAAGGCGTGTTTGCAATAACCTGAGTTTGAAACTAAGTCTAGAGATAAGGCACTATCTTCTCTTCCAGTTCTTTGAGTTTTTATACACATTCCCTTGCGTATTTCTTGTTTTCACTTTGCGCTATATGCGGCGTAAGTGAAGTTCTAGGCTAGGGAATCGTTCTTTGAACTGGCATTGTCCTTACTATTTTTAACATATAATGGTGGACATTGATAGTTTAGATTTTAAGCTATCTCTGTGTCTTAGTAGGAATGGAGCATTACGATATATTATTTCGTTTCTTTACTAAAGATAATACTTCTATCAGCATTCTTGGAGGGTAAACATTTTCACGTTGATGAAGCAGTTGTGGTGAAACGCGTCTGAAGTAGAACAGCAAATTTATCATGGATGTACATGTATGTATTAAATACGTATGTTTGGCATTTGTAAAGAAGTTATTTTGTCTAAAAATTTCGTTGGAAAACGGAATGTAATTATTGAGTTTGAAGGATGTATGTTTAATTGCTAAGATAAACATCTAAATGCGGGGTATGATGTTTGTAGGAACAGCAATGGAAGAAAAGAAGGAATAGTAAACCAAAATCGACTGCTTTGTTAAAGACTGCCAGTTGTGTCTACCCGGTGTTATTGAGCTTTTTGAGAGCGATGGCTTTAGATGATTAATAACTATTTATACTTCACATATGTCTTCAAAAAATAAATAAAAAATAACGAGCCAGATAGATAAAAGGAATTATGATAATGCTTGCTCAGACTGATTACAAAAACTGACTTACCTCGATAAATTACAAATGAGCTATAAAATATCTAACGAATTATGTTAGAAAACACATGAGATGTTCTGGAAACGTCTGGAATTTTCTAATAACTTCTAAGTAGATCAGTGTCTCATTATAGTTAATATCAAACATCCGTAGAAAATTTATTTCTTTGTATTTTCTACTTGTTTCTTTTTTTAAATAGTTCCTCTTATTCACTTATTTAAAAAAATTAATAACTTAGGGCCCCACCACAGATCAAGGCTGTTACGACTGCTGAATCTTAACTTATAAGTTCGACCTGGCTTCGATCCTAGATTATGAGCTGAATATGAATGAGCTGACTTTATGTTTGGTTTTCGTGGTTTTTCCATATTTATCGTGAATATGAGACAGGTTCTGTTGGAAAATCCCCCATTAAGACATTTTCCCTAAGCAGATAGCCCTCATGATTACCACATGGCAGATAGCCACATTACCTTACCTAAGCCAATTAACTAAGTGAATATGAAGCTGTAAATTTATATTGTGTTTATGTATATTCTATTTCTATATTTCTAAATCAAATCCTTTTTCTTGAGAGCACTATGTTTACCAAAGTATGAACGTGGCATATAACAATGAAAATAAAGCTCCAAAGAAAAAAATATCTGAAAGGTTTCAGGTTTTAAATTACGTCCAAAGGGGCTTTTTTTTAAGTTTTGTGTGTTACCTTTATTTATTAAATATCAAGTTCTTCGTACTTAACCATAAAATTCAGTTCAACAGCAATATCGCAAAATATTTTTTTAAATGAGCATATCTTTAGAATTTCCGATACACAATTCCGCACACTGGAGATAAAAAGGTTCCCCCCTCCCGTAGAGTGTTGCCATTGCTCGCTTTTAAAACGTTTGAGTTTGTTCATCAAAAATCCCTTAACGTTTTACAAAATATGAAATAGATAATAAAGCAAATGCCAAATTTAGGCTTCCAGATGCGCATTTCAAAATTGGACGGCTCTAGGTACCGTTGTTTTATCACATTTGGAGAAATTTACATACATTTATGCAGATTCTTCATTATTTAATTTCTTTAAATATAATACAGGACTGCAAGATTTGGTGACAACAGTTTGAAAAGTGATTCAGACTTTTAATTTTTCCGACGCAAAATTGCAAAACGAAAATACTAGTTCTTCGGGGACTAAAACCCCTTTGGACTAAAAATAATACCAAACTACAGTCTACATTAAAAGAAATAACCAATCAAAATTCTGTTGAAAACAATGGTTGTAAGAAAAAGACTCAAATACCTTTAAAAGAATATGTCTTGCAGTTTGCAAGTCTAAATTACAAACAGCTGCTTGGCAAAAGTATTAAATTCACACTTCTTGGTAGCGAACATGCCAGAGCAATGTTCTGCTTCATTAAATGGCCAATTCTAATTCCACGCTGCAAAGCAGTAATAAAAATTGTTTTTTGCATAGTAAAGAGCGCAAACAATATTTTTAGCTTATTTGCTGGAAAAGCAACAAAATCACTTACGTAATGCTGACGGGACAGAAACAAACTAAAGGAAAATGTCCTAAAATTGATGATTTTATGCATAAAACGTTATTAAACTCTTTCTGTTAAAAACAAGCATTTTTAGAGATATGAGCATTTATTATGTCTATTTCTGTTAGCCTAATCCTAAGCACTCAGATCTCTTAATGGTTTTAGTAGTTGCCTTTCGTCGAATATTTAAATCTATAGGTATTTTATTTTCGGCACTTAAATAACACATATTTATTTCGAACTCCTAAGTCGCGGAAAAGCTTTAAAATATGTATTTCCTTTTTTATTGTTAAATGACGTCCTTACCTAAGTAAGATTTAAATAACTATGAAGAACATAAAGTACCTTTTAGAATGTTTTAATAGTTTGAACTCTTAAAATTGATAATATGCAATTCTGTCCTATGTGAATAAATTCTTCTATGAAAATTCCATTCCCGAATTTCAACATTGCAGTGGTATTATCTACCATGCCCATTTTTAGTTACAATTACACAAAGATGAAGCTGTCGTTATTGCAGATTTACTTTCATTGCGTACTCGACTACAGTATGAAGTCATTCTCATGACTCTACTGCAACTCAGAACGCAAGTAAGCTATGCGGAAAAAACGAATTTTATTATGAATATGCCACAACTTCAGACAATGTTCATGTGGCCCATAAGGATATATCTAAAAATGTATTCATTAATTAAAAAATAAAGAAACTCACCCCCGAGTATTTATTATATCGCACTGGAATGCCTAGAATCGATACCAATGACTTTAAAATTAATGGTAATATGGGATGCGCATTTGTACTACTGGAGGATTACTCTACTGAGTATCGATGGGTACGACAGTGAAAATTGTATATCCAAAGCAGAAGCATTAGCTATTATTAAATCTAGCGATGAAACTAGTGCACCAAGTATATGCGTAAGAATACGAAGTCTTTCTCCTAACATTCTGTGCACGATGTAGCCGTTAGTAGTATTTGAAGAGATTCAAGGAAGAATATGACCAGATTTGCGGAAGAGAACGGCTTTTTACATTTCAGGATTCCATAAAATAGAATTTGTAATCGTGGTTCAGTACAAAATTCGATCTGGGTTTAAGCAACTGAATATACCTTAAACTATAATATTGTGCTATTTGATAATATGTCAGTTTTTCTGCTGCTATACTGATCTTATGTCAGTACCGATATATGATCTTTTTGCATCTATATTGATATTATATCAGTACGGATTTCAATCTGAAATTAGTCACAAACACCACCATTAATTTACAGGATTCAGTAATTTTTTAAGAAACAAAAGAATTCGTATCAATATTTTTTGGATAAAACCTGACGTTGGAGCATATGGCAATGAGTTGGCGGACCAGCTAGTAAGCGAAGCCACACGAAAATATAATGCGGAATATTCTTCCATTCCTTTCCTTAGATCATATTTTCAAAAATATGTCTTGACAGTCTCATTAAAAAATGGCAAGAAGAATAGAAGTGTTGTAAACATAATTGGCACACCTATAATTACTTGGCAACAGCTGATCTAAATCGTAAAATCTAGATTTCGCAATCATCGAGATATATAAAATGGCATAAGTCCTTCACAATATTTTACTATAAACATGGATTTACCAATAACGATCATTGCATCTGTGGGATCATCGAATCTCCAAAAAGTTATAACATGGAACGCTCCTTAACGAAAAAATACCATATTAAATTTCCTGTAACTAATATCATTCTTTACTTGTTAAGCAAAAAAGTCTTGTGATTATGAAAATTTGTGAATCTACTTCCTGCATTTAAAAGAGCTATTTCCCATTCCGCGTAAAAATATGAAAATAACAATAGTCTTTTAAATTTTATTATTCTTATTATTAATTAAATTTTAAATTTATTATTATTTAATTTTAATTAGTCCAAAGGGCCTTTGCTCCTAAATATTGCAGCCCTGTATTATATTTAAAGAAATTAAATAATGAAGAATGTACATAAATGTATGTATGTTTCTCGCATTCTGATAAAATGACGGTACCTAGAGCCGTCGAATTTTAAATAACGTAATCTTGCGGCGCATATGGGCATCTGGAAGCCCAAACTCGAAATTCTAATTTGTTTTATTATCGATTTCATATTTTGTAAAACTTTAACGAATTTTTGATTAACAAACTGAAGGATTTCAAAGGGAACAATGGCAAAGTCGTACAGAAAAAACACTTTTATCTCCAGCACGTGAGACTGTGTATAGGAAATTCTAAAGATATGCTCAATTTAAAATTATTTTGAGATATTGTTCTTTAGCTTAATTTTAAGGTTTAAGTGCGAAGAACATGATATTTGATAAATAAAGGTAACACACAAAATGTTAAAAAAACACCAATTTGGACGTAATTTAAAATCTGAAACGTTTCAGATTTTCTTTTCTTTTTTATTATTGTTCTATTATTATTTAAATTTCATTATTTTGCACTTTTTATTGTTCATAGTCTGTAATAAAGTTTATTATTTTATTTATAAACTACACAGTAATTTATTTTATGGGCGTAAGGTTTAAGGGCTACATAAATGTATGATTATTTGTATGAACACCTGATCGAGCTTTACGACTCCATGAACTGTGGATTTTATGTACTGCATTTCTAATAAGACTGCATTTTATTTCTTGTTGTTACTCTTTTTTCATGCAAATATGTTTCAAAATATATACTTTTAAATTATGTATTGCAATATGAAAATTGTAATCAATTTGGCTATTATTATTTAAAACTAAATAAATCTATTTTATAATTAATGTGGAACCACAACTTTTAACCATTGGTAAAGACGAGGTGTCTCTTAGTGCGAATATGCAAAATCCAACTGTAATTTTAAATATTTACCTTAAAACTGTGCAAAAGCAAATTGAAAAATGCGCTTAAACTAGGGAAGGAAAAAAAAGTACACTACGGTAAAGAATATAATCTTTGAAGGCTGTAGAGAACAAAGGTAATAGAAAGTATAAAAGCTTGCACATCGAAATTTTTACTTTCTAGAATTGAAATGATAGAAAATATTTAAAAGAACTGCTGGAATCTTTAAATATTCTTATAATCTAAGCATGGAATATGCAAAACTTAGGGAGAAATCAGCAAAAGTAGTTAACATCATCTGAGATGTGAATGTCTGAGCTCATTTCTTAAAAACTTTCATCTGCATAAAATACTAACGTTGCATAATGATGTTTCAAAATAAAATACAGCAGTTAAAAATAGCATTAGATGAGTTGAACTGCTTATTTAATGCACTTATTTATTATTTTGGACACACAGTATAATGCCGTTCATAACACACAGTATCATCATAATACACTATTTTTGAAAGGCAATTTGTTTTTTGGCCGAATTCTAAGGACGATAATTTCAAAAACGTGTTGCCTACGCAGGGCAACAAATAGAGGTAATTTATTTCTGTGAATCTTCAAAGTAAACAAACGTATTCATCATTAAAACCGAAGTACAAAATTTAGTTTAATCTATTCGCAATAAATTTTTAATCTACATTAAAATATTTTTTCTCACTTTCACAGTTTTAATAAGTTTAATAAATCATAAAATTTATAAAGTTTAATAAATCATGATAAATAAATGCTAATCAAAAGAGAATAATATATTCAAAGCTACCTAAACTTTGTGAGACTTAAGAAATAAGCTTTGCAATAAACTGTTTGTGTTTTCTAGGTATTAAAAATAGACAATGTGAGAGAAAAAGTTCTGTATTGGTTTAAAGTATTTGAATACACTAAACCAGTGAAGAAAATTTCATTATCGAAAGTGCTTTATCCATAACATTAATGCCAGTTTCCAAAAAAGAATAAATATATATCATTTAATACGAAAACAATAGCGTTTTTCTCGATAAAAACTTTTTAGAAATATCAAACAATCTAGCAATTCCCACAGATAAAATACTCCCAGAAAATTTTTGATCCAATGAGATTGATTCTACATCCTAAAAGTCAAAACTATAAGCGCCTATGCTGATACTACTAAATGTATATTTATTGTTATTTTGAACACACTTTTACTTGGGAAAGAGATCTTAACGTTTTGAATTTTGCAGACTTATAAAATTCCACCTTCATTCATCAGAATATTGACAGACTGAAAATGAGTTCTTTTACTGCCTTACCATTGTATTTTCTTCATCTTATCATGACCTTCCGCTTTTATTTGGCACTTCTGTCACCAAGTCACGAAACTGCATTTTATTTATTTGCTTTTATTTGTAGAATAAGGTGTGTTTCCAATAATTCTGTTTCTGGACTTCGTCCCAAAATAAAAGACACTGGCCGTACATTTTCATTGATTTTAACTCTGAACTTCGTTCAGTCCAATAACATCTAGTAGACATAAAGAAGAAAAGAAGAAAAATCTTCTCCTTTAAGATTTTCACGAAAGTATAGGTTTCCTCTTCAAACTAATATCAAAATAACGCCTTGTCTTGAGCGTTCTTATTCGAATTTTCATCTTCACCCAAAACTGAATGGAAAGCCTTTCATAATTGCGAACTCTTAATGTTTCAACAAATATTAAGTTTTCCTTCTCAGAAAATAATTAAAATTATTACGAATATATTTAATTTCCATTTAGTAGAGTTCTTTTTATTAAATGTAAGCTATTGTTTATGTTTTAGATAAATATTTAATTTTATTTTTATATCATCAAAACAAATTATAAACCTTAAAATTCTAATGTAATATTATTTTATCTTCAGCACAAAAAGAAAAACATTTTGTAATTTTTATAAATAATATCCTGAATTTGCAAACATATTAGTAGAGCTTAATGATAGATTTAACCTTTTGAAATGATTTTATTATTAGTTATTTAATCTGTGAGCTTTTTCAGAGGGATAATGTTAAACATAGATTTCACCTTAGTGTCTTTTATACTTTATATCCCTATAGAAGTTTTCCTGATTTTTGTGCCTCATACTTTATTACATAGATATTTTTGTTTTCCAAAATTGTTCTGCTTAAAATTTCATAAATCAAATCTGTCGTTAACTTACCAGCCGACCTGACATCTTTTACTTAAAATGTCATTTATATATCGCTGTCAACTCAGCCGGCTGTGCAGACAACTTCCGGTTTTTCATCACATTTCCCATTCTCCCATTAGTTAACAGAATCCTTCGGTGTTTAATTTCTACTCATTTCATTTCGCCTGAGAAACTACAGCCATTATATAAAGCTGAAAATATAATTAAGGGGAGCAATATTACGAATTCCAAGTAGACTTTGCAAGCTGCAGGGTGAAAATCTCTCTCATGGATTTTTGCCTATAAATGTCCTTTATCCGACACTGATAAGCAGTGGTATTTGAATCTCCGGAAAGCGTGAAGTAAGGAAATATTTTCAAGGATTTTAATCAGTGCCGTATTAAGCCTCTACAAGTCATTGGGCAGTATTTTAAACTGAGGCTTCATTTAAGTAAGTGGCTTCTACGAGAAATATAAATTGTAAAACAAATATGTAAGTTACTTGTTACAATAAGAATTGTACCTGTAAACGCATGAAAAATGAACACAGTGTATAAGATACTTATATAAACTGTCATATGTATGTAGCTCACGTACACTATGCATTAATGCGGAATCAGAAATTTATCAATTATTATGAGAATTTTTATTTCCATTATTTAAGAGTAATATCTTAAATACACTAAATAATTTAAGATTTATCAGAAATCCATTTTTTATTTTTAAATGTTTTGTTCATTATTTATATTTCCCTGTACTGAAACGGGGCTTCTACAAATTACGGGCCCTACAGGTATTTGCCTTATTTGTTTTATTTGTCTGTATTTTGCCATATCAGTTTTGACTATTACTCGGGTCAATGCCAAGGAACATTCAGGCAGGTTAGAAAAATAAGGGCGAAGTTAAATCTCCTATTTCAGCTGCAGTTCTCGTGCTAAACGTTTAGTATTTACTAAATATCGAAGAAAATGAAAATGAGACGAAAATAATTATCATGACATATTTTTTAAAGTGTTCTGGCAGCAAGATTTTAATCTAACATCAAATTTTGCTTAATAATTTCCATCACATTTAAATTATTTTAATTTACGGTAGATATCTGTAGAAAATGTTAGGAGATTCAGCCAATGTTTAATCAGTTAATATTTGTATTTAATTTCGAGTTTCATCAGTAAGTGGTACACTTCCGAAGTTTATCCACGCAATTAATTATACGTATACATTAATTACCAATCATCGTGTTTAAGAACTTTGGTAAATAAAAGCTTTTTTTTTCTGTAGTGAAGAATTTGTCACCATAAAAATGTAAGAAAATTGCGAAATGAAAAGATATTAATCAAAAAATATAAAATTAAAAGTATTTAATTAAATGTTAGCCTACTTTACATCAGAATCGCATTATAATTCAACAATTAGAATCATGGATTATGAAGTGAATTTAAGAGACTTTAAGGGCGTTTTCTAAGAGAAGGCGTTTTCTTGAAATCCCTTCCCCACGCCGCAAGCAAACTAACTAGTTTCTTCTGGTTTTCGCACAAAAATTGTCAATGTTTAGTTTAAAGAAAGCTACAGATAATATGAAGTTCGTATTGCTGTTAGGTACATGAAATGAAGGAAAAATCTCCTTGGTAAAATACAGAATAACCTGTACATATATATTCCCATTTTCCAATTTTAGCGTTCCATGCAAAAAAAATTTTAGAAGACTTGAGAGTTCTGATTTCTAATCTTTGAATGGCTGGTAACAGACTCAGAGAAATAAATATCGCGGTTTATTTCTTAATTTCCTACTTATCGGGAATGACGTGATTGTACAGCTTACTGCTTTTATTATATTGTGAAAAACATCCACCATAGGCTTTCATATCGTAAAATTACCACTCATTTTTTTTGGTAAATGATTTGTCACCTTTTTGTAAAGTTTCTTTATATACGTGATTTTATTTATGGATTTCTACTAATCGATATCAATTATTAGCAGTGTTTTTACTATATCAATTAAAAATCAAATCTTGAAACTGATATATAAAGCAGAAAATATTTTAGTCACATATTTTATAAAAGGCAGTTTAAAAAGGAATGAATGTTTTTTTTTATTATATATGACATTTTTGATTTATTAACTGTAGTATCTGCAATGGTTCGTAAATATTTCTTGTACTTTCAGTCAAACCCGTATCTGTCACCGTCAGAGGGAAAAGAAAGAGACTCTCTGCAGGGAAGATCGTTCAATTTGAATGTGAAGCGAGGGGTTCTAGACCTCCTGCGTTGCTGACTTGGCGAAAAGGAAGTATGCGTCTCAAGAGCTCAGTTGATAAAATGTCCTCTCAAGGAAATGTGTCTACTAGCATACTAACTATGACGCCATCTAGTGAAGATCACGGAAAATTTATATCGTGCCAAGCTGATAATGTCATGATACCTGGTAGTGCCATTGAAGACAGCTGGAAATTAGAAGTACACTGTAGGTAACTTATCAAATTTTTCTGTCTAATTTCAGTTTTGAATGTAGCAACATTTCCAGTTGCGATTACAGTTTTGTTTGTTACAAAACCATAAGAAATGTGTTGATTTTGAGTCTGGCATTAATTTATAAATATAATCTATCTCTTGATTTTACGTTCGGATATATAATTGCGAACGTGTGTCTGAGGATATAAAAGGGCGACCAACGGAATGCTTAACATAGCTCTTGTAATACACGAAATATAATCAAAATTATCAACATCAACATGCCAAAAACAAAAATTTTCAAAAATGATTAAAAAATTGTTACAGGTTTGATTTTAGGGTAAGAAGAGCTTGGTTTTTTCGCAGTAGTTTTCAAAAAATGTGAATCTCCATCTTCTTCTTTCAGTTTGTAGAGTCATTAGGTTATTCCGAAGCAGAAGGCATGAAAAATGAGTAACGCCTTCGCCAGGAATCTAACCACGGAATCTCGGCTTCGCGTCGAGTGTGTTGACCACTACACCCCGAAGACATGCGAAGATAGCCGTAGAAATACCTTATATACTCCCCGTTTTAAAGGGCGACTGGAGGTCAGGGGACCCATTCGCCATATCCCGGTGGTGGAGAATCATCATCCACCACGATTTTAGTTCGGACGCCAGTTGTAGTTAGATTATTTCGAAGCAGGAGGCATGAAAAATGAGCGACGCCTTCTCCAGGAATCGAAACATGGACCTCTCGGTTACGGGTCGAGCGTGCTGACCACTATACCACGAATTCATGCGAAGAAGGCGGGAGAAATACCTCATAAGTTTAGCATAAAACATCGGAAATAATTTAGAAAACACGTTGGGATAGAAACAATATATATAATTTAGTAATAGCTGTACCCGTAATTCGGCTATCATAAGCCTTCCAGTACTTTCGAGAAGCAGAAAGTACTAGAAATATCTCGGCGGCCGAGTAACATCTATACAAGACCAGGGAAAAAATCTGCCCTGAATTAGACCTGGCACACCGTGGCAATGAATCGCGCTTTCTTCCCCATCTCTCCAAGCTTCTGTTTTTAGGGATATACTTTCATGGGCTTCATGAAGTTATGCACCAAAAGATCTAAATCCCAGTGACCTACTAAAATTGCTCTTCGCGCAGCAGACCAGCGATAACGTACTAGATTTGTATTCGTATTTTTGCCCTGAGTTGCTATTGTGAGCTGTTAGCTCAGAGCGACCTCGGAGAATTGAATGCTTCGCCTTTTAGATGAGCTTTCTGGATTTTAACGGTTTTAACGGATTTAACGGATTTATTGGTTTCAAACGCATTTTAGCGTTTGAAACAAACTTTAATTGTTTTCCAGATCAGAATTCTTTATTTGTGTTAATGTTGGGATTCATTCTGAAGAACACACATGAAGTGTTTAGAAAAATGTAAAAAGGACTATAAAAATAAAATTATGAATACATATACAGTTTTACTTTCATTTAGCCACTTGAAAATGTTTGATTTTAAACAAATAAATTAATTAAAGAATCCGGAATCTTACTAAAAGCCGTCTATTAGAATAAATAAAAACTAAAATAAATAAATAAATAAATAAATACAAGAATGTGTAGTGAGTAATTAAAGCAAAAACAAATTTTAAAATAAATAAACTAGAATAAAAAATGAAAAAAGGAAAGAAAACGAAGAATGGTTTCAGATTTTATTTTACGAGCAAAAGGGCAGTTTTTAACGTTTTGTGTGTTACCTTTATTTATTACATATCATGTTCTTCGCTAACCCATAGAATTCAATTCAACAGCAGTATCATAAAATATTTAAAAACAGCAAAAACAATATATCTTTAGAATTTCCTATATATAATCTCGCGCGCAGGAGATAAAAACGTTTCTTTTCGTATAGTGTCGTCATTCCTCGCTTTGAAATTATTGAGTTTGTTAATCAAAAATTCATTAAAGTTTTACAAAATTTGAAATAGGTAATAAAAAACAATTCCAAATTCAAATTTCGAGTTTTCAAATGACCATAGTGGGTTGGAGGACTATTTTATTCAAAATTTAATGGCTCTGTGTACCGTTGTTTTTTTACAGTGCGAGATACATTCATGCAAATTCTTCATTATTTTGTTTCTTTAAATAGAATACGTGGCGACAATATTTGGTAGCAACCTTTTGAAAACTGAATCAACGCAGAACGTGAAACGATGAAAAATGCCGTTTTGAGAAGAATAGCCTTTTGGTTCTAACGCCCCTTTGGGCTAATAGGTAAAATATAACTTCTAAACAAATTTTCAAAATACAAAATTAGTATATGAATTTAAGAACTAAATCAAATGAGTGATAAGTATTGTTGCTTGACTTCGAAACTGATAATTATATGCCAACTAAGAAATGAAATTAAAAATATAAGTTCTGAAACATTAATTAATAAAAAAACTAAGGATAAAAATGAAAGAATTTGAAGAGCATATTAACTCACTTAAGAGTATATAACATGCATTTTTCAAAACAATTTCAAATGCATTGGTGAATCGTATCTCTGGCATGTGCCTGTTGGAACATCAATTTTCCAGAAAAAATGAGAAGTACGGGAATCAGGCCAAGGTGGGCTGCAGCTAAGTTTACTTACTGGATGTAAAATGGATGTTAGAAAATGTTCGATTTTGATACTTCGTTACTTTTATGTAATCTTGTAAGGTTTTAGTTTAAACTAACAAAAATTTATTTTAATTTCTCTTTCCTATGAGTTCTTATTTCAATTTCCCGTTAGAATGAGCGCGCGTTTCAGCTTTATGCTAATTTGAAGTGGAGCCAAGTTGTATTTAAAGGTTAACGAGGAACTTCTCAGGGTGAGAGAGCTTTTAGTCTCAGATCACTGCTTCTCTGTTCGACGTTCGCCTGACTAGCTAGTATTTAAATTCTAAGCCTTAGCGCTGTTACGCTATTACTTATTGAAATAATCTAAGTGCGTTAGTATTAGCTAAATCTTGCTACGCACCATTGATAGTTTAGCATAGAGGCCAACCTCGCGTTTATAGCTCTGAGAGCAACGACTCCTTAATTTTCTACTTAACTTTATTTTAAATTATTTGATTGTTCAAGTTAGACCCAAGTGCGGTCATTATTTTCTGTTATCCCTCCCGAGTTGGTAAGTGGCTGTACATAATAGTGGTTTAATAAAAGAGGATTTTAAATCCTTCTTACGTGAAGTTATTCTACCACTTCACCACAGTATTCTACCACAGAACATAGCTGCATTCAGCTCCCTGTTCAAGATCAGGACTTTAACTACTTCACGAATATGTTCGCCAAAGTTATGCACAGAACGCTCAGTCCTGACAATTAATAAGTTTTTAATTAAAATATTGATCTATATCTTATCAAACTTCACGTTTCAATAATTCTATACACAGCTCAATCAAAATTCAAGAGATTATATGGGAATAATTACGAAAAAAGGCATTGTAGTTTTAGCATAAATTGTAGGTATTTAATCTACAGATTACTGAATGGGATTCAGAGCAATAGCATTTCTGTGGGTTGGGAATGAGTATTTAAAGAAATAATTATTTTATAATGTTTTAATTCTTACCCGTTTTTTAAGTTTTATTACTTCCTTGTACGAAGTAAAGGAAGTATTATAATCGCGAAAAATTTCGGGTATCATACACTGCTCGACATTCAAAATGCAACACCAAGAAGGAGTGGTCAGAAATTTATGCAAATTTTAGAGTAGACGCACGTCACTGAGTTTTGCGAATGATGTGAAATGCGCAGCTCTGTGACGTGAAGAAGTTAGATATAAGGGAAGGAACGTGCAGAATGGGCAATATTCGTGTCGTTATTTCTGGCAGACGGATTATCGAAGAAAGTTGTTTTTTGTCCCGGAGGATACGTGTAATAGGAGAGAATGCCAGGCCACCGTCAACGAAGGCACTTCCAGCACATAGACGATATTTGCGAGAGGTATGGTGATCGGACTGAGAAGGGCGGGTTGGTCCTTGCGTCAAATCGCAGTTGATATCCACATGGATGCGAGCACGGTGCATCGGCTATGGCAAATATGTTTGGAACAAGGGAATGCGGGAAGAAGGAGGGGTGCATGTGCAGCCAGAGTGACGCCAGCACGCATGGATCGACGCATCCGCCGCCAAGCTGTGGCGGTCTCGCAAGCCACTTGTATCGCGTTTTTGTAGCATGTGCAAGATACCCTGAATGTTTCCGTGTCGACGAGAACCATTTCCCGTCGATTGGTTGAACGTGGCCTGGACTAACGGCATCCGTTAAGAAGACTGCCATTGACCCCACAGCATAGACGCCAACGTTTAGAATGGTGCCGGACTGGAGCGATGTGGATGACAGAATGGCGAAACGTCGTGTTCTCAGATGAGTCACGTTTCTGTTTATCCAGTGACATTTGCCGCATACGTGTATGGCATCGATGTGGAGACAGATCTAATCTGGCAGTAACTGTGGTACGTCCCATCGCGCGACAACGTAGGATAATGGTTTGGGTCGCTAGTGCCTACGATTTCAGGTCCCCTCTAGTTCGTATTCAGGGCCCTATGACGGCACAATGATACTTGGATAATGTACTGCGGCCGGTTGCAATCCCCTACGTTCAGGGGCTGTCTAATGCAATTTTTCAGCAGGATAACGACCGACCACACAGTGCTCGCATCTGCCAACATGTTCTGCAACATATACAGATGCTTCCCTGGCCACCATACTCTCCTGACCTGTCACCAATCGAACATGTGGGGGATGTGATTAGACGCCGTTTGCAGACTCTACCCCTGCCTCGTTCGCCCAGACGCGTTTCTTCGTTCATCGCTGTCCGCTGTGGTCCTACATCCTACTGAGCCGACGCCGTTCTCACTCTGTATTCTGAATATCCTTTTGAAATAAAGATCACTTATTGCTGCTTGCTGTCTCTGTCTTTATTCCAAATTTTATCACTTTCTGACCACTCCTTCTTGGTGTTGCATTTTCAGTGTCGAGCAAGGTATTTCAACGAAAATACCTATTTCAACTGCTCTCGAAAGTATTTGAACGATGCTTTTTCTTGACGTCTGTACGTACGTATCTCGCATAACTCAGGAACGAGTAGAACGTTGAAATTTTATATATGGGACTGCTATAACATATAGTTGTGCAACTCCCTTTTTCTTTGCAACTGACTACACAAATCGTATGTTATATATATTCCCACTCTGTTACCTGGCTCGGTGAGCTTAGTTTTTTATTCTTATAAGTTGGAAAATTTCGCATTTTTTGCTTTAAAAATTGTTGTATTACGTAGTTTCTTTGTTCCGGTTAAGGTTTTTATTCCTTTAGTTTATGCATGCAATTGTTGTAGAATTATCAATAATTTAAAAGTGGCGAGTAAAGCCTAACGAACCCCCATTTGTTTACGTTTGAAACTCAATAGAATGGTGAATTAAGTCAGTTTCTGCACCTTCAGTATGTTTTTGCCAGTGGAACCAAAAGTACATTTTCAGGACCAAAGTAAACTTTCTGCTCTTTTGTCCGCTGGCCGAATTGCTTGCTTTTTGCGCAGAAATTCTAATTTAGTTGTAAATTTTTTTGGTTAATTTTTTTAACCATTTTAATTGCATTTGGTTTTCTGTATTTTACAAATTTTAATGAACATATTTTGAGATTTTGTGTATTTTTGCTTTGGTGAGAAGTCAAAATTGAATTAATTGAATGATAAGTATATCTCTAATGAAATTCGAGGAAATAAATTTAATTTAAATGAAGCAAAAATGTGCATATTATAATAGGCCATACAAGGAAATCATGGTAATCTCCACATCAGATATTTTCATATATAGATTTAATTGTAATCTGAAATACGACGAAGTACGAATAAAAAGTGTAGTTTTTGCAAAAATTACTTTCAGTGTACAAAATCTACCTACATCGTGCGAAGTGTTAGTTAAGAAAATTTAGTCTTTTAAATTTTTTAGACAACTCTACTGAATTGTACCCTTTGAGAGGTAGAACTATAGAAACATTTGAGGGGAAAACGTGGAAATACAACTGAAAAATAAATTATATTTTAATGTCTTAGGGAATACAGAAATAGGATTTATTCGGTATTTATTTCGAGTAATACGCAATATAGATCAGCAGAAATAAAAGATCTAATACTCTTTTGATATAAGAAATACACAAAACAGTACTTCAGCTGCAAATCTCTAGTACTTACATTTTAGAACATTTGCTTTTTATCGACATTTTTCGTTTTGTTTTGTTAAGGGATTAAAATCTGAAACGCCAAACATTTTACTTTGCTCGGAATTTTCATCCTGAACATTTTATAGGAAATTCCATTAAGACTGTTAGATACAAAAGCATTCCATTTAAAGAAGAATAGTTTGCCTAAGTAGCCCAAATGCAATTACGACATTCCAAAACATTAGGATTTATTAAGCTAACAGCCCGTCACAACGAAGACTTTTGTATGAAAACCGAAAGTAGTTGAAATATTTTTTCTTGGTCGTAAATTTATTACACATATTAGATGTTAATAAACATTTGGCAATTTTTATACGGCGTCCATTTTGTTAATCATTCATTAACATATTTCAGCTAAAAATGGGAATTAATTGAAATACTGTATTTTTTATCATTTTTTAGTTTTCTTTTACTTTTTGAACCTTCCTAATGTGTAATGGTACTTTAGAAACTTTTGCTTGAAAGTTACGTTTATTTAAGTTAATTACATTCTGAAAATAAAGAAAGTTGGGTAAAATTAGAGACTTAAAAATGTCTAAAGTAAAACCATTGACACTTCGCAGTTAAAATTTATTATAAAATTAAAATATATAAAAGATATTATTTTGATCATTTTAATCTCTATGTATCAGTCAATTATCTCATACAATTTTTCCAGCTCTTGCTTTACCTAATTTTCAGTTTCGATCAGTGGATATTTTGAAATCACATTCCCAAAAGTAATACAAAGCGAATTTCATGGTTTGGTTTTTGAACTTTTAAAATAAATAAATATATATATAGAGAGAGAAAATAATAAATTGAAATAAATTTTGTTAGGAAAATATCATTCCTTGTCTACATAGTTTACTTCGCGTGCTATGTCTTCCGCCTTACAAAAGATATAATAGAAAACTTTCTTCAACTATCACTTATAAACTAAACTCTTGCATATGCAATTCCGGAGCATAATCGAGTTTCGTTTATATATACATACATGTATATTCATATATGTATGCATATATGAAATGAGACGATGGCCATTATTGCAATAAGATGACTTGAAGAAAATAAGTTCCAACGGATTTGGCGATGGTGAAGCTTAAATACGTAGTTAGGCAGATGACGTTCAAAGACAGATATGACGGATTTGAAGAGAGACGTGCACTATGCACCACACAGTTTTATACAGCTTACTTTTCTTAAACAGTGGACGAAATTACAAAAGCAAACTCTGCGTGGGTAGCGGCAATGCGACACAGCTTAAAACAGCAGAAGAAAAGAATGAAGAGAAGAGAGAGTTGCGACGTAATTACCCTTTTTATACCGAATTCCACTTCAGATCACATGACAGCTTAATGTCCAGATGTTGGGTTCAGATTTCATCAATAACTGTGGCAGCAGGTTTAGTTAGAAAAATTATTGCTGTTATTGTTAGAATGAAAACAGAAGTTGTTAAAAGGCTATTATTAATTAGTTGATAGATTACAACTTCTTTCTTGGACGCTTTCACCACTGTGTGCAGTTTCCCCCTGGGACAGGACTGCAACTTCGGGCATCAATAGCTAAACATTGACAATAAACAAAGGAAAAAGGAGGTAAACTAAATAAAAATAACATAACTACTTTTAGTCGCTTCAAAAGAATGATTGGCATGTGATTTAACAACTCCCGAAAGCAACGAGCAATTCACTAACGGATGGGGAAAACACTAGAGAGAAATTGAATTGGGCGTTCTTGCCGATGTCTAAATGGTCAGGCGTTTTGGTCGACTTTGATGCGAAAGATTTAAAGGATATTTCTTAGCAATTTCTTCTTCTGTCCATAGGTTTAATATATATACATATGAACACCTTCGGTTTCAACAAAACTTCATATATTGCTGTGTGACAGTTTGACTATATGTTTATACATTTAGCATATAGTTCACACCAATGATTTCAGAATGTAGTGATGCAGTTTGTCATACTTTATCACCGTTCAAGACCCTTTTATATGGACACAATTTTTGTAATTTTTTTATTGCAGCGAACTAAATTCTGCAAGCCTTGATTCCTTCAGTTAAGCCCCTTTTGGATTTGATTTTCCTCAATGTTGGGCGTTCCTTTATTTCAAAAGAACTTCATAATGCGAATCATTTACATTTAACGCGATTGTCAATGAATGTTTGTCATCACATTCAACGTTCCGTCTACCAAAAAATTGCAGATTACTGTTCAGAAAATAGAGATAATAGATCACATTAACTGAAAGAAAAGCTTTAATGAATTCACCAAAACTTTCCTTTCGCAACGAAAGAGAACAACAGTTGTCAAATATTTGAGAGAACATCTTTGTAAGCAAAGTTTTTTCTGAAGTCTTATTCATTTTGTTCTAAAGAGGAGCATGCTTCTACAAGTATCAATATGATGTATTAAAAGAAATGTTTCAAATATACTCTTGTACCTATTAGCTGGAGTATTTTCATTCATTTGCTTTGCGAGCGAATTTGCTGGCACACTTTAAATTCACACTTGATATATTTAGTTATGTATACTACAGAGTTTATGCCTTGATCTGTTGTGTTACTTTCTATAATGTATTTATTTTCATCTTCTCTTTAATTCAAAATTTGAAACAAGGGTCATTCTAATCTAAAAGCTTTTTTAAATCGCTTCCAGAGAATGGTTTGCTCGACTTGTTTCAACGGCATGTAACAGATTTTAGCGGTATATTTCAGATAATAGCCAAATTCAAGCGATCAGACAAATGCAGCTATAACTTGTCAGAACTGAGTGCTCTGTGCATGCTCTTTGCAGACATTGTGAAATATTTACCAGGGTGTTTCTTCTCAAGTCCTGAACTGGAACAGTGAGCTGATGAAATGTAAGCTTTGTTCTGATGTAACTGCTGGGCTGGATAATAACTGCACGTGAAAGGATTTGAAATCATCTTTTATTAAATCACTATTATTTACACACTTCCCAACTCGGGAGAGATACAGAAAGTAAAAGACCGCACTTGGGTCGAACTTAAAAGTTGGCCTCTCACTAAATGGTGCGTAGCAAGATATACTAATACTAGCGCACTTCAAATTGTTTTACAATGCAATCACGTAGTAAGCACTATGGCTTATAAATTTTAAACTGCTAGCTGGTCAGACGAACGTCGAGCAGAGTGTCCGCGATCTGAGACTGAAGCTCTCTCACACTGAGAGGTTTCTACCTCTGGCTTAAATAGTACTTCGCTGTACTTAAAAATTAGCATACGCTGAACACGCGCGCTTCTTCTGACGGGAAGTTGAAACAGAGAGGAGATAGAAAGATTTAAATTAAAATAAAACTTGGTTAGTTTAACTAAAACCTTACAAACTGACTGTTTTCTTTTCGCATGAATGCAAAAATTATGCAAAATTATATTGCGTGATAGCTCTGTAACATACATTTATGCTATTAATCTCATATAAAATGATAAATTATTTATTTATTTTGATGACAATATATAAAGCACCTCGTTCTGAGTAAGGAAACGAATTTCATTGGGTATTATGCTTTCAAAAAAAAAGTTACTGATTCTTTAATAATATGCTGCAAGTGTTGCTAAGCACAATCATCATATGGTGTTCAAGTCAATTTTTACCCTTAGGGTTTATTATTTCAGAAGCATTTGCTGCCTCTCGGTAGTATTTGATAATATTTAGATTGTTGTACAATATTGTTTAACTTCAAATGCTTTTTAGACTTCTTTTATACTCCTTTGTTATAAAAATGTTATCGACATTCCTCTCTATTTTATTTCTACTTCTAATATTATAGTTTTAAAGTAGGAGTATAATCCGCTTGAGAAGAAAAATAAAGGAGGAAACAAAGCGATATCAATTCAGCATATTAATCGTACTTACCTACGCTGAAGGCCTACCGCGGTCGAGAGGTAAAGTCACTGAACACTGGTAGTTTGTCCAGGGTTCAAGCATGGGTGAGTTCATATTTTTTCCTATGTGTAACGTGTATATGAGCCAGTTTTTCTCAGAAAGTTCTCCACGAAGGAACAGCCCTTAAGTGCTTTGCCATAAATCAGATAAACTAAACCGAAACCTGCGCTGAAGAAGAAATTCTCTATTAAATGTGATCTTAGATAATTAATGTTTTTTGTATCTGGATTCCCCAACCGGTATCTGCAACCAAATTTTATACTCTAATATAGCTTAACAATATTTCTATTTTTCAGTTATATTACGGTGAATGTTTTTTTTTTCTTTTAACCTTAATGCTAAAAACATTTTGAAATGTAATTTATTATGTTAAGCAGTAAACCGATAATGAAATTTTAAAAAAATGTAGGGTTTTTATGGTAATTTTATGGTAATTCAAAACTTGAGTTTTTGAGACAGTTTTATGCTAAATACTTTCACCAGTTGTTAAAGTTGATATTGTTATCAACTGGAGAACACTTAATTTTTAATGGAGACTTTACATACTGACTGACGTCAAAATAAATCATTTTAACAGTCATAATTATGTTCAGCACCCCAAAAATTGTAATTGAATATTTGAATTTAATTAAGTGGTTATTCGATGAAATTTCTTCATCTGTCTGCTGCCAATCACATTATGTACTAAAAATTATTCATTTCCGCTTATATGTACAGAAATTTATGCGAAAGTTAACTGACATGTTATTATCATAAACTTAATAATAGGTGCATCGTGCTTTCGGATTATAGCTTGTATAACGTATTTAACACTTAATTAATAAACCTAATGTCACAATAGCATTTTAAGATTATTTATATATCTTTAAAATTATTTAAAATGTTAATTAACAGAACATCGTTTGATTAAAACAGAGCCTGACGAAACGATAGAGAAAAAATAATGCAATTTTTTTTCATTATTTCATTTCTTAGAAGTAAATACAAGTTTAGAATGTAAAAAAGCCATCTCAATACTGTATTAAAAATGAGTGGACAATGAAATATGCTCCCTGCGGGAGAAAACTTTGAAATAGACGAATTCATTGAGGAATTACGTAAATCAAACTAAACAGAAATATTTTCTGAAATTTTTTAATCTGCAGAAAAAGAAAACAAAAAGAAAAAAAAAAGAAACAGAGGCGTGCCAACAGCCAGTATTTTGTCAGACATTCCTACTGATAACATTTAAGAAACTGCAACTAAGATAATAGACTTATGATTATTCATGAACTGTATTTCAGTCACATTTTTTATAGATGTTCATGCTTATAAACTATGTTAGTGTTCATTGTTATATTTCTTTTCTGTAACTTCATTCCTGTGACAGTTCCTCGATAATTCAAAAATAATAATGTCAACACAAATAATTTTTTTTTGGTCCAAAGGGGCTTTTTGCCTGAAGGATTATTGTTTTCGTTTTTCGATTTTGCGTTGAAAACGTTTAAAGTCTGAATCACTTTTCAAACTGTTTCCACCAAATCTTACAGCTCTGTATTATATTTAAAGAAATTAAATAATGAAGAATCTGCATAAATGTATGCGATAAAACAAAGGTACCTAGAGCCATCCAATTTTGAATAACGTACGTTTCCACCCGAATATGCACATCTGGAAGCCCGAATTTGGAATTTGGAAGTTGTTGTTTTATCTATTTCATATTTTGTAAAACTTTTACGAATTTTTGATGAACAAACTCAAACGACTTAAAAGCGAGGAATGGCAACACTCTACGGGGGAAAACAATAAATAAAGGTAACACACAAAACGTTAAAAAAACGCCCCTTTGGACGTAATTTAAAATCTGAAACCTTTCAGATTTTTTAATTTTTTTTAAAATTATAATTGTCGAACCACGTAATATCCTGCACGTATTTAAATGAAAAAACATTAAGGAGGAGAACTCTAATGCTGTTTCATGCAAAACTAACTCATATAATTTTATCGGTAAAACATTAAAGAGTTCAGTATTTTTTATAGCATAAACTATACCCACATCTTAAGAGACTTTGAGCGAATTATTGCTGTGTCTAAAAAGAACTTCGAAGTGTTCTGAATGTTTAACAAACCCATTTTTATTAAATCACAGCCGGAACATAAAACGCACGTCTCGTGCTTTGCACCGCTTGCGGCCACCACTTGTGAGGCAACTTAAAGTAATCAAATTCAAATTTAAAACAAAGTCTAACAGCCAAAGCCAATTGTATTAACGCGACGTTGGCTCAAAATTTATCACTGGCGTAACAATTTAAAAATGACAGCGCTAAAACAGAAAGCCGAATAATTTAAATCTTATCAAACCTGGCTAAACGTAGTACCGTGGCTTAGAGAGCCAGAAACAAGATATGTCTTACAATCCAAAACCGTCACTTTAAATAATCACAAACGTGATTTGCATTCTGGTAGCAAAACGAAACGAAGAACTTTCAGTAATTATCTAAGTCATAACTGGTTAGATTAACATAATGGAAACTTACAACTTCTATAAAATAAGCCTATTCCATTTTTATAAAATCTAGCTTGACTTAGCAAATCAACCCACAACACTTGTTGTCTATTCAAAAGGATACAATAGGATAATTGTTCTAAATATTTAATATTTACAAATATTATACATATTGTTTCAGAAACATTGGCACAAGATTTAAGAAATAGTAAACCTTTTATTCATGGAAAGCATGATCAAAGATGAAAGTTCTAGGAGCTGCAGGGCTTTTCATGGGGAATCCAAGACGCAAACATATTAATGACATCAAGAGTTAAAAGTGTCTTCAGTCACGAATAATTACAGTAGATTCTCTAAAGAATAACATCTAGCATACTACAACAGCTTTTGAGAGATCAACGGATCTTTTCGAACTATTAGATACTCGGCATACAGATGCAATCCCTCTGAAATTCTGGCAACGAATTCCTCACCAGACCATGTGTTTTGAGTTGCTTCAATGTGTTCTGCTGTTTCATAAAGTTTATAGTACCCTATATTTTCTAAGTACCCTGTATATTCAAATACCAGCTTTGTGTATTTACTTTAGTGCGTAATTCTTCTTAGCCGAGATATAAGTATTTATTTCCACTATTAGTTTCCGATCGCTTTGTAAAGAAATATTAAGGAAAACGAGCTATAATTATTTATTAATAGAAAAATAATAAATTAGTAATAATAAAATAATTAACTAATAATAATATAGTAATAAATTAACAGTAATACAATTATTATTTAATAATTATAAAAAAAGAGACTTTCAAAAATCGGCCCAAGAGTCTTTAAAATTGAAACATAAATTTCTGCTTATAAAGAGCTACATGTTTTTCTGAAAGGAAAAATTACGCAGGGAAGTGTCCAATTTCTAATATTTCAACCAAATAATATTTGCATTTTAGACAACACGCGGCCGTTACAGGATCACAGAGATTAGAGAATTTTTATTTACATTCACTTTGATACTAATAAGATGTTTTTGAATCATTCAAAAATAACATGAATGGCGTTCAAGCAAAATCCAAAAACTCGGAAATTTTGTTTGCATTTTCAATAATAATTTAAATAATTTTAGAAACTGTTATTTTTATTTAAAGTTTAAATATCAGTGGATATAATGAATTTTAGAACTTAAAGGAATTTTCTTCTTTAAAAATTTGTGCCTTTTTGCATGGCTAAATCATGAAGCTGATAAAGAGTAAAAATAATTATTCCATGACAAATGCATCTAGACTTGGAACGACAATATTAAATGTTATATAAATATTTCTTTTATGTGGATCATTTTATTCGCGCAAATTTCTTCATTTGCTTTATAGCTGCATTAGACAAAAATATTCACTTCACAGTTTCAGAGGCCAGATTTCGCTTGACTTGAGGAATTCTTGGAATTCTGCCATAAAGTAGTAATCAGATTTCCTTTGATGAATTCTGTCCAAATTTGCATTCGAATTTGCATTTGAAAAACTCCATTTCAGTTAGATCATCAACGGTGGACTATAATTTTTTTCTGGAAAACGAACCGTAGAAGACTTCACACTCATTGAACTTGGACAGAAAGTTTGTGTAAAAGTACAGTTTCCATATTTCCTCAACAGAACTCATTGTGTTAATGACACTTTGGAAACTGTTGGGTGTTACAGTCACTACCGATTATTCAACTGACGTTTCTTATTAACGGCAATCACTGCATACACGAATTATAACTCCTAGAGATTTAAAATTCTTTTAGATGAGAAAGTTTAATTATTTTAAGTTACACAGATAAGAAATATCATCAGGACATATTTTTTGAACATTTATTTCAAGAAATATTTCTATGCATCAAGTAAATTAAAAAAGAAATTGGTGTAGTTTTGTTTCTTTCTCAGAATTACGATATGGCCACTGATTAGGTAACCTATGTTCCGTTTAAGAGGTTTTCCAAAATAGAAGATGTTTAGTGTTTAGTGATTTTCTTTAGTTTATACATGGATTAGTATAAATATAGCAGCCTAAAATGGGACATGAACCGATTCCAGAGCTATTGATTTTTACTCTAATAAATTCTGTAAAATTGAAGAATACGTATACACATTTATATAAGTTGATGCATAATATAAACTTCAATGTAAATGTTATGTTTCAGAGTAATATTATTAATTTTAATTAATTATCTTTACAAGCGTTCTGAGTGGGAATTCATGAATACACGTGAGGAGAATTATGTACGAAATCTCTTTTCTATTATAAAATTATATTATCAGTGCCAATTAAGTATTTAGCCTGTTAAACGATGTGAGTAATATGTTAGAGAGACAGGTAAATATTCGCATAACTAAAAATTCCTTATAATATGCCAAGAATTTATTTAATTAGAGCAGGGCTAAAGACCGTCTATGTCAATACATATTCTTTGCCAGGGATGTGGAATCCGTAGGGAAAATGACCGACTCCGAGTCTGACTCCGACTCTTGGAATTTTAAACTTAATGACAGTTTCTGAGAATTTTAGTTTGTTCGTTAAATAAAGATATGTGCTAAGTTTAAACATTAAGTTTAAAGAAACTGAAATCAAATTTTGAAAACACCGCTTCACTATTTTGCATTGCCATCCATAAGCAACATCTATTCAAATTTAAGCTTAACAGGATGTCAGTTAAAAGTAGATGACGACGTTCCTCTTATAGCCACAAAAAGACGAATGAATTAAATAAAAGCTTATAAAAATGCCCATGCACCATTTAAACATTCCTTCCGTAGATTAATATTAAATTTGGAATTGCTGGTTTACAAATGAATTTCATTATTGTGACTGCCATGGACACGTAAAGATAAACATTTCCCTCGGAATTTGCCAGATGAGGTTTTCAGAGTGTACGTTTTTTGTTAAATGCTAAAGAAAGTAAGGTATGAAAAAATAATACATAATTTAAAAAAAACAACAATAGTTATCAGAAGCAACAGGGATTTATTAAAAAAATTAGCAACTTTGAAAATAAATGTCGAGAGATTAAATATCAGATTTTGTGGCGTCGCGCGAGATAATAAGTCTGGTGATTAATGTGATTTTCAAAGAGATACTTTGCTTCCCTTCCCTTAAGAGTCTCTGGAATGATAGGTAACAGTATTATAGCAAAATGTGCTTCTAATTAGGAATAAAATCTTAGATACTCGAAAATTCTTTAACGGATGGAACAAAATACAATTTTTTTTGGTTTGTGCTTGACGTTTCTAATACTAAACTCTAAAATTTCTCTTATCGTAAAGTATTATCTTAAATATCCGTATTTTTCATAATATTATGTCTTGAGAAATCATTGAAAATTCCAGCGCTTCTTTACTGAGAAACTATCTCTAAACTTTTATGGTGTCCTAATCAGGGTTGTGGAGTGGACGTTGGAGTCATGGAGTCGAAACGTCGCTAAATAGACCTCGACTCCGACTCCAACTCCAGATTTTGTTGGGAAGTTTGGAATATGAAATGAAATTAAAGTGAGCTGAAAAAAAACATTTAATGGCAAACTGAGTTATTATTTTTATTTATGGACGATATACATTCAAAAATAATTATTTTCTATTTTATCGACATATTAATAAATAAATATAAGGGAGGAAGATGGATGTGATATTTGCCTTCATTGATTAGACTGTTTCATTTAGTTACAAATCTCATTGGTAAATGTAGGTAGGCAGCAATAGCAGCAGAATCTTCCAAAATTGATACCATTTTTAGGAAGCGAGCAGGAAAAGGAGCAATTATTGATGAAGCAAACCGATTTTGAAGTTTATATTTGATAATATAGAGGGTGTTAGAATTAAGACCGTTTTTGAAGATGTAGATAACCCTATTGTTTCACTAAAAGAAAGACTGTGGAATAAGCTTGCAGAACTGGAAACGCTTTTTTCTACATGGTACATACCTGCACAAAGCTACAATCTGAAGAATTAACAGGAGGAGAGAACGGAAGAATGTGATGTTTATTCTTTCTGAAATGGAGGACGTATTCAAAAAGGAATCATTTCTTTAATGAAGAAAAGAGAAACTAGTTTGCTAGACAATGAGATCTTGCTGGTTCTATACATGTAGATCCAAAACACCGAATTTTTTTGGTTGGCGAACAATTTAAGAAGGTAAAGAAATCTATCAATGAACTTTCCTTAAGAATGAAATTATTCTCAGAACAATTGTAGTATTCAACTTCGGACAGCCAAGCTGCAGACATTGCAACCGAGTGTCTATCATCATC
>KK113817.1:201577-227034 GCA_000611955.2 Stegodyphus mimosarum
ATTAACTTTAACTTTTGCAAATTAAGGAACGATTAAAAATTTAAATTCTACTTTACCTTTAATTGAGTAATTGAATGTAGGGTTAAATGTAATCATTTTTCTCCAACGGGTCTACTTGAGTATGTAATATTTTTCTAACTGCCTAAGGGATTTGCTAAATTTATGTATGTAATTTTTACCTGAGTAAATTAAGAAATTTCTTGAACTAAGTAATCTCTATCAATATTGGTAAAGACACCATGCTCGGTGATTCATTAAATTCCTGTGTATTTGTATGCTGGCCAGCAGAGTTTTGATAACTGCATATGAAATTTTAATATTAATTTTTACGGTGTAAATTTTGATTAATTCATCTCGGTGCATATTTGAAATTAACAATATATATATTATAATTCTAAATGCATTATTTTAAGTAGTCACTTGAACACTCCACAGATCTAAAAATTTAAGTTGAAAGATTGTCTTCCTTTAATGCTGCAATAAATATCCTTGGTTATATATATATATTTGATTCAGAGTTTTTTCTTATGATGACTTGTGTGAATGTTTTTGACACCAGTGCTCCTGCTTGGTCTTAGGGGTTGTTCGGGTTAGTTATACACAACGCAATGAATTTTGGTTTTTGATATTATTGTAGGCTAATTATCGCAACAGTTAGTATTTAACATTTAGCACCTAACAACTGGTGCCTTGATATATTGTAACGTAACAACTGGTGCCTTGATATATTGTAACGTAACATATATATATATATATGTGATATATGTGTGTGTGTGTGTTGTGTAATAAATATGTATACATTTATTTTTATAAAACATTCTAAGTAATTAAATTGGCTCTTTCATTTCCTGCTCTCATATTTAAACTCTTAAGTGCACTTTTCTTGAATTCTTTCTCAGATTTAAATTTTTGGGATGGAGAACGAGTCCAGACGCGTCTCGCACTTTCTAAGCGCTCAAAGCCCTCGTCCCAAGAATATTAGGTACATCAAACAACTCAGATTTATGAACACGATTTATTTTATTAAAATGGCAGAGGTAAATGTGATATTTTATGAAATTAAAGCTATCATAGAATAAGGAAAGTTGTCCATATTGAAAATAACGTTTATTATATGAAAATAGTTTCTACAGATCCTTCTTCTGAATTTTTAAATTAATACAGTTGAAATGTTTTTTTCTTTCTTTCTGAAAAGTAAGGATTTTTAATTTTTCCCCTTTGAATTCGAGAACACTGCATCGAAAAGAAACTTGAGGCTTTATACTTCAGCTTTGTATATTTATAATCACAAAAGCCATTTCTGAAAATCTTTTTCAATATTTTATATACCCCAGAGACAAAGCAACAGATGAATGACCTCACATATGTTCTAAACTCCTGATAAAAGTAAAGAGTGACCCACAGACAAAATTTCCTAAAAACCCATTAGAAAACTAGAACACTTTTTTCTTCGTTTCTTTTTTAATCTTTTTCTCAGAGTAACACTATACTCTTTTATGAAAAGATTCTTTCCTAATGGCCAAGTTGTTTTAAGAACGACACGTTTCTATCTCCTTTTTTATGACCCGTAAGGATTTATGAAGAGCATTTTTTATTTTATTTTCCAAACTCTTCCTGTTGTACTCGAGCACGGTTACAGCGAAGGGGCAGGACTGAATAATGAGAGTATTTGTTCGAGTCTAAATCGGTATTTTATGAATGAGTTTCATAGTGATAGTGGGCAATCGCCGCAGAGTAGCAGATTGGAAGGAGATAGAATGATGAAGGGAGGAATTGAAGAGCTGAAGGGGGGATGATTTCTTTGATATAATGGAGGAAAGATGTAACGTCGTATTATTAAGAAGAGGAATATTTCGCTTATATCTTATTTCGTTCATGCGTGTTTCATCTCAAGGGATAGCAATATAAAAGAAACTATCAACTTTCTATACATATGGGGAGTTATATTTATTCATTTTGAAATATAAATAGATGTTCATATACAGTACATATATATTGTCGATTCTTTATATCTCAAGAAATATCCTCGTCGATTTATAAAATTAGGCTTTCAGCATGATTTGAAGGAAATGAAAATTAAGGGGGAATGAAATAGACTTTCTATGTGTTTCACATATTTTTACTCTTTAAGCGAATGCTTAAGTTGCTCTATGATATTTTGAAAATCTCACACTATTATTTCTCTTTCAAGCAAATCCCGTAAATTTGTTTAAAGTCTGTTATATATCTTTCAAGGGATTTTTTTAACTTTAATATTAACTATCAGTTATGAATAATACTATTGAAATATTGTAAAATTGGAGATAGCCTTTATAATTTAGACAAGTGCAACACAATTTAATATGCATTTAACAATGAAAGACGGGCCCTTTGATTTTTTTCTAAATCATCATATTTAAAACTTTTTTTTCTTTCGCGTAGCCTTTTATGAGATCTGTATATGCTTTCCCTTAATAACCTATGACCACCACACTCTTCTCTAATATTTTCATAATATATCTCATAGCTTTTCGTAAACTAATGAGATACTAGAAGATTGTGGAAGGAATTATCCTGAAGTCTTAAGTACGACAAAGTCCTATCAGAGAAGGGTATAAAGAATTCTTTATTTACTCCATACCATCACAGATGGCACCAACTCTTGCTTACAGAAGCCAACACACTTAGCGTAGCTGAAAAATACAAGGATGAACTTGAAATTAAATGTAGTAAATTTAGCCTAACGGATCACGGGATAATTTAACGCGCAGGAAGGCTCTGACTCGTAAAAGCCGGAGTAAACAAACCTAGTGGCTAGACGCTCTCGACGCCAGAGAAATCTAATCGCTAGTAAATTAAGATAGCAGCGAGGTCAAAAACTTCCCATACTACTTCTTTCTACCTCATTTGAATACACGCGCGCTAGCTCATTAACATTCTGGAAAGAAAGTGTGGGTTGAAAACGAGAATCAAAGGAACGTTGCATCAAAATAAAATTAACTGTTAGATAAATTGAATGAATCCCCATCCTATCATAGTATTATTTTAAATCCATAAATTTTATAGACTGCAAAGAAGCAGGTTTGAAAATAAAACTAAACAAAGACTGATTATTGCATGACTTATTTCAAATAAATGCAGTGGCAACACATATATGAAACACACATGCAATATTGTTAATCTTTTTAAACTAATTTGACTACTGCGCTAGGAAAATGAAAATGAGTAAACTGATTAATTAATTAACTATTAATGAGATCTGGGCTCGTACATAAACCCTTAAGCGCCCTTGAAATAATATTACAACAAACAGAAGGGTATATTTAAAGATAATTAGTGTGTAAATGCTTTTATTATAAACTAAAGGCAGTCAAATAATAGCAATTTCTACATGTGATGCAGAAGTAGTCGAGCAACAGTGTTGGTACAGGTGAGAATAGCTAAGATTTGTTACATCGTTGTGGATATATTTCGGTTAGCAACGATCGCTCCGGAAATCGATGTATTTGCATTCTCTTTTATTCAATGACAAGTTTAAATACTCTATGCTTGTATATATATGCTTGTATAATATGTTGCTTTTTATCAGCAATTATCACAAAGAACTTTTTTTTAGTCCAAAGAAGCAATTTTCTCAGAAGGGCTATCAATTTCGTTTTGGCATTTCGCGTCATCCACTATAAAATGACGTTTCACTTTTCAAATTGTTGCCACCAAATATTAGAGACCTGTATTATATTTAAAGAAATTAAATCATGAAGAATCTGCAAGAATGTATGTATGTTTCTCTCATTGTGAAGAAACAACGGTATCTAAAGTTATCACATTTTGAATAACATAGTCATCCATTAGAATAAAGGCATCTGGAAGCACAAATTTGCAGTTTGGAATTTGTTTTATTATCTGTTTCATATTCTGTAAAACTTTAACGTATTTTTCATTACAAAACGAAACCATTTCAAAGCGTACAGTGGCGACACCCTCTATGGAATAAAATATTTTTATCTGCAGAGCGCGAAACTGTCTATCGGAAATTCTAAAGAGATGCTGTTTTTAAATATTTTTAGTCCAAAAGAGCGTTAGCCCAGAAGGGATGTTAATCTCAAAACGAGACTTTATGTTGAATTACTGTACAGGTCTCAATTAATTTTCAAATCATTGCCGCCAAATATTATCACTCTGTATGACATTTAAAGATATTAAGTAATGAAGAATCTGTTTAAATGCATGCATGTTTCTCGCATCGTGAAAAAAGGAACGGTACCCAAAGCCATCAAATTTTGAATATGGTAATCCTCCTGTAAGCCCTAATTTTGAATTTTGGCTTTGTTTTATTACCTATTTCACATTTTGTAAAACTTCAAGGAATTTTTGATTAACAAACTCAGCAATGGCAACACTCTACGGAGGGAAAAGTTATCTCCAGCGTGCGTGACTGTGTATCGGAAATTCAAAAGATGTCCTTTTTTAAATACTTTGTGAAATTTCTGTTGAATTGAATATTATGGTTTAAGTGGGAAGAACATGTTATTTAATTGTGGGGTTTTATTTATTTAACTCAGTGTTCAATCCTTGAAACCCCACAAACACAAATAAGCGAATAATCGCTTAAGTGTGTGAATGGAGACGTAAGACTTAAGAAGGGTTAACTACACTTTATTTCTCAGAATAAATATGATACAATCAGTTCCTAACTAGGAGCGTACAGGAGAGCCTCCACTTGGGCTTGAACTTAAATAAATAGAAAACTAAATTAAATTAATTTTAACTAAAGCTATCAAGATTAAGTAGTTGGTCCCTAAATCTTATTTAAGTCGGCGTAGCCAAACAAGGGCCTGAAGTAAGGCCGAGCGTAGCAATAGCTTAGAGAGACGTAGCCAAAAGGCAAACTCGCGCTAGTCAGGAACTGAGCCTCTCTCTCGAAGTCGGTGAAACATGGACTTAAATACTACTCGTACTCATTTGCATTAACCGCGTTTCTGAAATTATATTCTGGTAGGAAATTGTAAGCTGAAAATAGAATAGACAGGAAAATTGCATAAACGTAAAATAACTGTTATGAAAATTAGGATAAACCTTACACAATAAGTAAAGGTAATACACAAAGCATTAAAAAAACTCCCCTTTGGGCGTAATATGAAATCTGAAAGCTTTCAGTTTTTTTTATTTATTTATCTTTGTTTCCGATAAAGTTTTCGCGTATCACAGATTGGGAACCACTGTTAAATGATATTCAAAGTTCATAACAAGTGTAGTCTTGCAAACTACTGGCACCGGAAATCCCGTGTTTTGGATTTCAAAGTTATTATTTTTCAGACATCTGAATCGTTGCTCAAAAGCTGCAGCATTGTCATTTTTATCCTTATTCATTATTCAGAAAAAGATATTAATTCTTCGAGATCTTATATAGTATGCATTTTAGAGAAGATGCAGTAATAAACAGCATATTTACAAAAATTACGGCAGTGTGAATGTTCACACTATTTATCAAAAATCTCACTTTCTTTTGCTCTTTCTACAAGATATTATGTTAAATGCATATCAGTTTTTCAATAAAACAATTACGAGCTTCAATCTTAAATGAAATATATATTTTAGGTTTCTTTTCATTCTAACGCATTTGCATTTTGAAAGAAACTTTATCTATAGCCTTGCATTTTAGGCCATAGTAAGTGTGTTAGACTTTAAAATGAAATTCTTTTAAACGTGGTTTCTTTCTTCTTTATTTTTTAAGGATTAATATGATGTTGAATATAAAAGATCTTATAAAATATGAAAATATTTTTCAGATGTTCCACAGTTGAGCCTGAGACTTGGAAGCAAACTCCGCCATTCAAATATTCTGGAGGGTAATGATGTTTATTTTGAGTGCAACATTAGGGCCAATCCATGGGTATCCGAAACAGGATGGCGTTTTGAAGGTCATGAACTTGTAACAAACATATCAGCAGGAGTGATCGTCAGCAATCAAAGCCTAGTTTTGCAAAAAGTACAACGAAACAATCGAGGAAGATACAGCTGCACTGCAACTAATAGTGAAGGTCAAGGAGAGAGCAACCATGTCTATCTTCGAGTGCAATGTAAGAATATTTTCCATTTATATTTAAAATTTCTCAGATTAAAATTCTGGACTACAGAATATAACAAATGTACCTAGGAACTCTACTGTCAAATGCGCGTAAATTCCAGGCTGTTGTTCCTGTTTTAGTCATGTTTGGAATCCCAAAAGTTGTACCGAAGTTATTAAATAATATTTACGAATGAAATTAATTCTGGCTTTGGATTAAAAAACGAATTAAGTTAAATATGTTTATTTTTCTAGGAGCTACATAAAGTAATACTGTTACGGATTTCGTACTTATTTAGCTATTTATTTAGAACTGTAATTAAAACTATTTTATTTTCCCGTGCAACGCAGGCGATTTTTGAAGAGAAAGCGACGCCAGAAAATTAAAAATAAAAGTGCGCGTGCATTTAATATTTAATAAATAAATATATCGTAATTGTTGTTGTCATCCACAAAAATCGAGAAAATAGGTTTTACCAGAATATTCTAGTGAATAATTAAAAAGCTTATAAAAGCCGAATTAAAACACCTCAGCTCAGTTGTAGCTGTTTTAAGCGAACTGTCGTTTACCTAAGGCTGTTATTGCGCTGTGAGCTGTTTTGAATTCAGTTCTGTTTAACGTTTGAGATATTGCGATATTGTACGAATATCTCTGAGGAAATATTTCTGTATTTTGTTTTATTTCTTGTGAAAAGAATAAATTTTATTAACTTTTTAACGACTTGTGCATTCAATCCATTACGAACCCGTAAGAGCGCAGCAATACATTTTTATCAGCAATATTTCTTAACTTTTTTCGAATTCTTCAAAACTAACGGAATATAGCTGTAGTAGCTTCCACTTCACGAACTGCCTTGAAGCCTTCTCAAAAGAAAGGTAATTTTTCTAAAACGAATTTAATACTTGCAAACGTTTAATTTCAGGCGTGGAAGAAATTAGCTGTAGACAATGGTTGAAATTTGCGGTATATTTTAATTGCTATTTCGTTGTCGAATTGACTCTATAGATTCAGTTCAGCATTCTCAATGGAAAGTCGATTTGAGTTCCAAATGTACTAAAATCTTAGCGTATCTTTTTTAGATTTCGTCGAAGTGGAAGCTGCGTTACAGATCATATAGGGCGACATTCAGTGCGTTACATGGCAAACTGTGATACCAATAGACTTATGAATTAATGCAACCTTAGAAATAAACTGGGATCTTTTACGTAATGAACCCCATCTTATCTACATTTAATCCATCAGCATTTCATCTACAGATATGTGTATCTGCGTTAAGGTAGGAAACGCATTATCCGTTTAAAAAGTATGATGTGTACACCAAATGACTTCCTTCTACGGAATATTAAATTATACGCATTTGTTCTTGCATTTCATTTAAATTTATTGGATTGAATTAAATGTACTTCTTCGATAGCGCGCGAACCACAACAGAATAAATGTACTCTTTAAAATTCACTATCTTTGTTTATCAGAGCGACACTCTGGCGCTAAGTTCACTTAACAGTGTTACATCTCATTCATCTTATAACTCAGAATGTACAAAAATTATGGATATCATCTGAAGAATTATCTAATCGTTGCTACATGTTCTATTCAAATACTGTAGTAAATCTAAAACGTTGTATAAAAGAAATTAAACAAACGAAAAAAAAAAAAAGAAATAGTTTTTCACAGACGATTCAGTATTTCTCATTCAATAAATTAAGTTCTCATTTCGCGACAACTCGGAAATGCATAAAAACTAAAAATATCCATATTAAAAATTATGAAGTAAATCTTAAATACATATTTCCTCGAATAAATTCTAGAATGTATTAAACATGAAAAAAGAAAGCGTTATCGTTGTTGTTGTGAAACGTAGTTTCTCTAGATTGGCAACAAATCCACAATTCTGCTAAGTTTCAAATGTAAACAAAGATGGCTGCTATGGTAATAATAATTAGGCTTAGGCGCACTTAAACAACTTTTAAATTGCTGATAATTCCACAAATTTTGAGTGCAGGTTTAATTAAAGGCATACAAACCTTAATCGAAAGATGAGAACAACATAATCCAATCATTTTTAAGCAAAAAATGCACAGTTTACAAACATATAAGAATAAAGAAACTGAGATCACTAAGCCGAGTAACAGAGTGGATATATATATATGCAGATATTTATATATCTTTCGTGCGGCCAATTGAGCCAAAATAGGAGGTGCACATCTACATGTTATAGCAGTTCTATATACCAAATTTCAATGTTCTGGGGCTACTCCTTTCTAAGTTATGCGAGATACATAAGTACGTACGCATGCACAGAAACCTTGAACAAAATCTTATCAAAATCAATTTTAAATCAATTTTATATATTTTTGTTGTGTGAATAAAAGTCCTTTATTTGGTCTTTACGTACAGATATCATGCAAAAACATCGTTAAATTGCACTCGATAGCTGTCAAAAGGGATATTTTCGTTGAAATATGATACCCTAAATTTTTCGATTACAATGCTTCCTATTTATTTCGTACAAGGAAGTAAAAACCAATACCAAATGACATCCACTTTTGCTACCCATCAGAAACGATTCCAAGATAAATAGCCTTTCGTATAATAAAAATGATAACAAATCGATTTGATAACAAATTAAACTACGCTTTGCAGTTTTCTTCCATACCTTGCCATCAAGTGTCTTCCACGCATAAAATGTATTAATTCGCTAGCTTGCACATTACAGTTAACTCCATACTCTGCATTTTAGACAAAGTAATCATTGGCGTAACTTTTCATGCGCATTTGCTTCATCAGAAATGCAAGAATCGTATATATATAGCTTACTCGACATTGCTCAATCTCAGTGCCTAAAGCAAAGATGAAATGGGAAGTGTTGCAGCGCTCTCGTATTCCGATTAACTATCAACTAACGGCAAATTATATTCAAATTACGTCAATGATATAAGATTGAAGCTCATACTATTATAACGCAATTTATGTTGTCGAATACACTAAAAAGGAAGTTTATACGTTTTATCTCATGCGATTTATTTTTAATTTTATTTATTATGTTTCATTTATATTTATAACACAACACGCTTTATATTTTTTGATAATGCAACTTTTGTTGTTGAACGGACTACTAAAGAAGACCTATACGTTTTATCGTATACGCTTTATTTTTAACTGTATGGGCTTTAAATTTTTCGGTTAGCGACTTCTTATCAGGTACGTTTGAAACAAAGGGTAAAGTTATTTACAAATTAAAAAAAAACTCATGTTTCGATTCAGTTTCGTAAATGTAGCTGGAAAAAGGTTTGATCACTTTTATCTACGCTCATCATTACTGCTACAAATGGCATGGTAAGTATCCACCTTCCCCGAGAAAAAAGAAAAATGACGGTGTGTTTACTTTTCTCTGAACGTGCTTCCAGGTTGTGAGACGTTTCTATTAAAAAAAAAGTAGTTTTCTGAATTCCTTGCGTTCGGGGCCATATTTCCTAGAATTAATTTGCTTCAATTTAGTCATTCAGATTCAAATAATATAAACTAACAATGAAAATGCACATCTTTTCGCACAAACGTGTGGAAACGTATGAGAAAATACATGTGTGTGAACATGCAAGTAATCAATATTTTCAAAGAAATTTATATGCGGTATAAATAAATACAAATAAAGATTTTGCAAATATGCATTTATTTATTATATTAGATTTCCATTCCGAAAACTAACAGTTTAAGGAACAACAATGTGAAATTTTGAAAAGTTCTGGAATAGCACGGCACTGCCGAAAGTTATTATTTTGCACAATTTTTAACTCCGTCTCTGCAGTGTTTCAACAGCAACTTTTTCTGTCATCACATATTTCATAATCATTATATTATCTTGCTTTTGTTTCAGAAACATCGGATGTTTAATTTAAAGAAACCATCTATATAAGTATCTTAATTCAGGAAACTAGAATCTCCCTTTTCAGGTAGCTGCATTTTCAATACCATATAACCCTGAAGAGGTCAGTGTTATGACTAAAATTTCAGGGTAGTTAGTTCACAAATAAATCATTTTCGACGTATTTTTATTACTCAAATCTTTATTTTCTAGCATTTGCTAGAAATTCATTCTTGCCTTTCCTATCTTCATTCTACCGTGTCTAGAAATTAATTCTTACCTTTTCTTGCAACAGTTTCTCCGCGATAGAATATTTATTTAATTACGGTAACATCACAATAAGAACATTTCCTTCTGGAGATTATCTCTCAACATTGTCATTAGCACCACTAGTGCTGCAGGTAATTATCTTTATTATAAGGATGTCTTGTTAGGATGATAAGTGAGAAATTTATAGAATTTTCTTTTTATTGTCATAATGATTTAACAGAGTGGTATAAATAATTACGCAGAAAGTTGAAGTTGATGAAATAAGACGTAACAATGCTTTTCGGAGAAAATCTCTTTAGTTCATCTTGTTACAGGCTTTTGATTAATCAATTACATGTAACCTTTCCTGGAGCAATTTCTTTCAGAGAATAAATAACTTATGCACTTTCATATTTCTTTTTCTCTAGTTGTTTAATACCGAAGATGCTATGTGATTGGTATGTAAATAAATAATATGAGATTAAATTGTGAGAGTACTGCATTAATTACTAATTTCAGTAACTATGACTCATTCATTCTGTCTGGTTTACAAATACAGGCTCTGAAATGTTGAGAAAATTCTGTTGTATTATATAATCGTATTGCCTCCTGTATTCTGAATTTTTATTATATGTTGCACAAGAGTAGATATATCATATTGAATCCTTTGATATACATCAGAATTTACGTGTATTTTAAGGAAAATGCAATTCTGTCAATTCATTTTGCTTTACTTTCAATATCTCTTATTAATTATATTCTAGTTAACTAGAGAAATTGAATTATAAAGCAGTATTTCTTTGTAATATTACCAAAACAATAATAACTTATATTCTAAAAAGTTTGAAAAATGACACTATTATTTATTTTGGCCACTTTTTAACTAGAAGTAATAGATGAAAATTGTCTCCCAGACGTAGTGGTTAGAAGAGGCTACTGCGGTACAGAAGGGCTGGGATTCGAATTCTGGAGAAGACATGCATGTTTGTGCCCGTGCATGACATGCATGACATGCATGACAGTGTCCGTGCATGACATGCATGACAGTGTCCGTGCGGACAGTGTCCGTGAAGACCGTCACGGACAGTGTCCGTGGAGACATGCATGACAGTGTCCGTGCGGCATGAGGGCTCTCTAAATATGCGGCGTGCCGGAAATCCTCTTGTGTGGTTTGGTTGAAGGGAAGAGGGGGGGAGGCTCCCGGACTACCCTCTCAGGGTTCTCTACCTCAAAATTGGGCTGGAAAATAAAGTCCAACCTCTCTGCTCTGGCAACCGTTCTTCCACGTAACATGTACACGACAACAACCACAATAGGTGATAATTTAGCTACGTTTCCATTTAAAGGTACAAAAAGTGATTCCTTTACAAATGAATTCAAAATAATTTATTTAAAAAGGAAGAATGATAGTTCATGTTACCATTTATCATCTAGTTTGCATGACGAAATTCAGAATATCTTTTCCATTAGATTTTACTAAATATTTGAGCTCAAGAGTAAAAAATAAAATTAATTTTATAAAATTCAATTTCTTTATAGTAATAACAGGAAAAATTATCTTTTATGGTGTGGTGTATACTCAAATTGAACTCTAGTAGTTATTCATAAAGCGTTATTTTAGTTGCTGATAAAAACTATAATTTATAGTTTTGATAAACCTCCTATGTTTTCTAATATAGGAAGATTAACTTCCTATATTTTCTAATAGTTTGCAAGGTAATTTCAATAACAAATCTCACATTTTAGATAAATTACTCATTACGTAGCATGCTTTTAAGTATATTATTATGAATAGTTTACAAGATCCAAATTAGAAAAATGTGACCCAGTAACTTCATATTCCTAAGGGAAGAGACGAAAGGCGCTAGAAACTGATTTTCAGAAGTCTGCGAGAGTTGACAACTAAATTTAGTTACTGAACATTTCTCAGAAATTCAAGATTTCAACGCAACACACACTTTACAGATAAATATTCAATAATAAAGAAAGAAATAAATAAGTATTGCTAGTTTGGGTTTTATACCTGCAGCTCCTACGTTTCAGCAATGAACTGCAAGTCTTGTCCATATAAATTAATTCAGACGCTAAACGCATCTTTCTTGTCTGGAAATTCTTTCCATTTTTTTTTTCAAAATCAACATTTTATATATTAGCATTAGCCCAAAAAAGACTATTAGTCTGGAAACAGGATTTTGTGTCGATTCACAAACGACGAATCGCTTTTCAAATACTTGACACCAAATGTTGTCGACCTGTATTAGTTTTAAAGCAATTAAATTATGAAGAAGCTGCATACATGTAGATATGTTCTCGCATTGCGATAAAAACGACGTTACCTTGAGCCATCAAATTCCGAATAGCGTAGTCCTCCACCCGAACATGTGCACCTGAAAGCCCTAATTTTGAATTACGAACTTAATGCTTTACATTTTGTAAAGCTTTAATAATTTTTGTATTAACAAACTCAATGATTTGTAAGCGAGCAGTAGCAACACGGTTCGAAACAAGGCATTTTTATCTCTAGCACGTGAGAATGTCTATCGGAAATCCTGAAAATATACTATTTTTAAATATTTTGTGAGTTTGGAGTGGGACTTGTGTCGGGAATTCTAAACATATGCTGTTTTTAAATTTTTTGTAATTTTGGTGTTGAACTATGTACTGCGTAAGTGCGAAGGAAACAATGCTTAAAAATAAAGCTAAATAGGTAAAAAGGAATGGGTTAACGGAAGCAAATGCGAGCTCAGCGAGACCGCAAAAAACGTTAATAAATCCCTTTTGGCCAATCGTTAAAATCTAAAACCTCTCAGATTTTTTAAAATTTATTTAATTTTTTATTATTTTTTTATTTCATTTTTTAGAGAGAAGTAATTTTAGAGTTATTCACTCCAGCTTCTCCAACATTAAAGAAACGAGATTTTATTGTAGTATATTTTTTCTCAGAAAGTTATTAGATAAAACGTTTAAGCTAGTATAATGATGGGAACAAGGTTTTGGCTTTTATTTTGTTTTCTTAGAAACCTCAGCAGCACTATATAAGCTCACCTACAATCAAAACGTGCCATTTTTCTGAAAATGAATAGTATTGATTTTTGTCTTTTTATTCATAATAAAATCTCAATATTTCCTTATTTAAGTTAGGGTTTGTTTTTTGTTTTGGTTTATTTGATTAAGGCAAAGTACTGGAGGGCTATCTGCCTAAGGGGAGGGATGCCTTCGTGGAGGACGTTCTAACGGAACCTGGCTCGTATGCAGGTTACGTATGGGAAAAACCACGAAAACGCGCATGCAGCCAGCCCGTTCGCTGGATTCGAGCCTCGGACTGAACTACCAGTGTTCAGCCACTTTATCGCTCGCCGCTGGTGAGCCCCTTAAGTTAATGACGTGAAACTCCAGATATCAAATACATTATTTGTGTTATTCATTCCATTATATTTTGCCTTGTCACTTGTTTAGAACTGAACATTCGTGTACTTTCTCTGATTTGTGTTAACTATTATAGGAATTAATATAGAATTTGTAAGGTCTTTCATTTTAATGCTTACAACAAATGCTATGTTTGTTTTTCTAATTAAGAAGGAAAAGAAGAAAAAATTCAAAAATTAAATAGGCTGTCTTAAGTTCTTAAACTTTTTGCCTTTTCCTCTCGCTTTCGTTTTTCCCCTGTGACCGAAATAGTTTCCTATCACACTCGGTAAGGATGCGGAAAAAAGAAACACATCAACAAAAATGAAAAGGCAGTAAACTGAGTCAAATAATTATCGGTGTTGTTCAAGAATTAAGGTGCATTAAGGAAATTGAGAACATTAAAAACATGTATTGAGATTTCTGATGGTTGATAGAAAATCGCAACAGGATTCTGTACTTTCCTCTTCAATGAAAACTTCTCCATCTAAATATTCAGATTGCTGAAATATTTTTTCAATGTACTATTTCTCCCCTCCTATTTTTAGAAAATATAATCAGTAATAGAAATAAGTAATGTTCTACAGATTGATAACAGTATTACAGGAAATTGAAAGTAGAAAAGTCAAGTGATCAATATTTGATTGTCAAACTAGAAGAAATTTTGTACTATAAACGTAAAAATTGAGATAGTCATGATCTCCCGCAGCAGTAGATACTTGGTTACCTGAATGTATCCGTTAATATATACTTTTCTTTCAAGTACTTAAACCTTCAGATGAAAGACGTATATCAGAGTTCAGACGGAAATACAGTTTCTTTCGGCTTTATCAAGGTATACTGCCTTTATTTCTTTGATTAATAAAGATCCTAGATTTTTCAGCTCCCGTTTTTATGTTTCACAAATCTTTTTTATCTCTGGATAATAGATGAGTACTATAGCCTGTTATTTAAAACAGACAGTTTAACCCAGTTGCCAAGGCCACCATTTTCGATCGTAAATCATGCCTTCATTACAGCATAGCATTTATTTTCTCCACAACATTCGGCTCTGTAGTTCACGTCAGCCTTCATTCACGTGCTTTTCATGAATCCAAACATGAAAATGGAAATGAAGTGAGGAGACTCCAGGTGAAGTGAGAGTGAGTGAGTGAAGTGAGAGTGATTCGACATTTTCTCCGCAGTTGCTCTTCCAGTGGTTACAAGATAAATCAGCCGGATTAAAATAACCTTGAAATTTCTGTTTTAAAACAACAGACAATAATAATTTTTATCATGTTCTAACTTAAATTTAATGTTTAACTGCATGAAAATGCCTCATTTTCCACCCTGGGCATAGCAATGTTATAAGGTTTATTTTGATGTTTAATTGCTCTCGCTTCATCATTTCTCTAAAATTAGTCAAATGTTTCTTACCATGGATGAATGCAATGAAAAAGAAACCACTTCGAGAAATTTTTGTTATGTTTAACCTGAAACCAAACAGTAAATTCACCAGAGACTATACCCCCCAAAAAACTCGAAATCTCAATATTTTTTTCATCGAAGCATTTTTCAATATGCCGCAACAGCAAATTTTTGCCCAATAATGCCTCTCTCACACTTCAATAATTTGTTAAAAGTGCTTATGAGTATTACATAGCTTATTCACAAACAGAAATGACCTTTAATCAGGTATAAATGACAAATAATTTTTTTAATAAAGAACTCAGTTTAAAATTTTACGTTCATTTCTAACACCATACTGTATTTTGGGTTTTAAGTAGCGCAGATTCGTTAAAAACATATATATCTAGCTTGTTTTGAGAGTCAGTATGTTTTAACATTGCACCTTCTTACATTTATGTAAACGCAATAAGGCTTTCTAAATCATTTTTCATATTATAAAAATTACCAATTTTGACCGGGCTGTAAAACGATTGCAAATGAAATTCCGAATTCTAAATAAAAGTGAACTCAGTTGCAGGAATTGAAGAATGTTATGTTGGTTATAGATTTACACTTTACAAATATTTGCATAAAAAAATTTCTTTCAGTTTGTACTTTGTCTATGATCAAAATTCTTTTATGTAGAAAGTACTAATAAAACAAAAATACGGTTATATTTCCCTTTATAAGAATAATGTCCTTAAGTCCTACTTCTAAAGATTCAATGATGTTTATTATTTAGAAATCTATTATCTGCTGATTCAAGGAGTTAGGATTTTCTGGTACTTTCACTGAACAAATGATGAGAAGATAATGACTACCCAAAAGATAATTAAGAACACTTTCCTTATTGGCTAAATTTATGATTGTCTGCGAGTAGCTACTGGAAGTAAATCTCATAATTACTTACAATATAAGTAACAAATATCACTATTAGTGAATACTAAGTTAAGAAGCTGCTATATTTGAATCCATATTCAATAATGCATGGTCTTCAGCAAAACTATAAAGAATAAATAGAAATGATTTATTTAAGGTAATTAATGCTTATGAAAGAAACGGGATCAGTCAATGCTAAAAAGAATTTTTATAGGAGAAGGTAATTATATACTTTAATATTCTTCTTCATATAAGCCAAAAATAAGGATTAGACATCTATAATATCATATTTTTCTTTATATATTTTTAAATTATTTCTAAGATCGATACTCGTAATACAGTAATATGTTTTGCGGGTTTATTTGAATTTTGGTACATGAGTTATTACTAGTAGCAAACATAGCTTGAGTTGTGTAACGTAAATTAATTTAATATTAATTGGAAATTTGAAGCCTTCTGTCAGGAAAATTAAAATATTTATGTTCTTGTTTAAGAAAATAACGTTTTGTGTGTGTATTGTGACTTATCTCACTTGTCTGACAGTAACATCGGTACTGCCCCACGAAATTCATTGTGGCAAGGACAGATAGATTGCGTCTGTTGTTTGCAAGAGTCCTGAGCACTATACAGGTGACAGTACGACTTCGCTCAGTTGAGCCCCCAATTTTCATGAAGACCACCGTGGGGGAACGAGTCCGAGAGTCTCCTACCCCTCTTATCCTACCACCGACCGACCTTTCAAGAGGACTCTCGGCGCGCCAAATATTTAGAATGTTCCATGCCTCAAAGAAACTACGCCTTTACAAACAGCCATGCCTTCTGCGGGATTCGAACAAAGGCCATTCGGTACCGCAGTAGGCTCAAATAATGTTGTAACAAAGCAAATCACAAGTTACTAACGCAAATAATATTTTACGATCATGGGATAGTTCTTAAGTTTCAGAAGAACTACTATTTTAAAATTAATTTCTAATTTTTATTTCATTATACAAAGTTCCACGTTTTTAATGGAATTCGGGAAGTATTGCTAGCAGAATCAGGACTTAGTTTACTAATGAGAGATGTTTATTTAATTTTTTATTTTGCTTCTTTTTCGTCATTTTTCCATCGCAAAGTTCAACAGACGTAATAATTTTATGCATTTATTCGTTTTCAAGTTTACTAAGTTTCATTTTTTAATATATTTAATTTCATATATCTTTGTAGCAACGTGCTAAAGCCTTTAAATGCTAGAATAGTATTTCCAGCATATTTTACATTACTACTTTTTTAGGTTTTATTCCTTTTAAAATTATGAAACAAATCTCGGTAGAAACATTAATTTAAACGAATGTATTTCATATTACATTAATGTATTTCCCATAAATTGTAGATATCAGTAGGTACTCCGAGTAATGAAATAAATACTTTGGTTGAGACCTATTCATAGATTTCAGTGATTCTCATTGAGTGGTATTATTTGCTGTAATTAGAGATATGCATTAAAATAATCACTTCCCATATTTAGCTACTTAATTGTCAGCAGTAGCATAAGCTTCACTCCGTCCATGTCTCTTGAGAAGACGTAAGCAAATCATAATTCTTTTTTATCTTGCTGGAAATAAAATAATTAACGTTTTCCTCTTATTACACTTTAATTTAATATCGTTTGGTGATAGTTGGTGTCAGCGTTATGCATTAAATCCAATCGCTGCAAATTTAATTCTAACCTACTTAAGTGAATAGCATCATATTAGGATCCAATTTGTTCCTCAAATTTAATTATAATATGCTTACCAGCAAGATGGTAATCGCAGTAATTAGGTCAATATGGTGGCCATTATGAGAAGCGAAGATTGGGAATTCTGAGTCGAAAAAATAAAAATAAAGATGTGTGATCAAAAATTAAAAGACGTAGTAAAGAAAAAGATGTTTTAATAGAAAGTGATAAAGCTCCATCAATTATGTTTGAATAAACTATGTTACACACGCAAACGTAAACCGTAGACAAAAAAAAATATATATTTTTACCTTTTTGAGTACCTAGTGCATTAAGAATTTATGTGTAAGTGTGCAAAGCTACACTTGATCTGTTTTTGCGTTTTTAGTCCTATAACCCTCACAGACGCGAAGCGTGTTATCGCTGTGTCTGAGAACAAAGTCTTGTGAAAGTTAAAATAACCTATTTAAACGTAATTTAGAACATAAGGGCATACTCTTGTGCTACAATTTCCACGGCTAGTGGTGATGCCAAGTAATCAGAACATTCCAAATTATATCAAATATTGAACAGTAGTCTTAGACTATACAAATAATGCTAGAAAGTAGCTTACAAACTGTATCGAAATTTCAGAATTAAAGTGTTAGCAGCGAGAAACTGCAAAGCCTAAAATTTACGATTATTAAAGCTGACAGGAAACTAACCATGCAGTGATAGAAAAACCACCATGTAGTGAAGGGAACTAACCACGCTATAAACACTTTCTGTCTGAAATCCATTGTCTCACAATCTGTATGGCTCAAGATGAAAGATTCCAAAAACTGCGCGGTGCATATTGCATCCACAATGATGAGCAAATCTGGTTATGTGTCTAATAAATTGTATTGTCCAGTGATAAAATTATGTTGAATCCACGCACAGTGGCAAATTACATGAAAGGCGCAAAAAAAAAAAAAAAAAGACCAAAAATGAGAATGAAATTTACATCTTTTGCTACATCCTTTTCAGGGTGTTGGTGCAGCAAAAGAAGCAAATACGTCAGCCATGCTTTGATCCAACACACACAATAAGTTTAATATTTAAATTAGTCTCAGAAAATTAATCAAAATTCTATGTGATCAGTCCTTATCTCTTTACAAATTATTTTTTTACAAAGAATTCATATTTTCTAGTGATTTTGCAAATTATTAGTGCAAAGGGTGTTACCCCAGAAGGGCTATTAATTTCAAAACAGCATTTTGTGTCAATTCACTTTCCAAACTGTTGTCACCAAATATCGCCATATATTATACTTAAAGAAACTAAATAGTGAAGAATCTGCATTAATGCATGAATGTTTCTCGCATTGTGTAGAAACAATGGTATCTAGAGCCATCAAATTTTGAATTGGCGTAGATTTTTTAACATAGAAAGTGTATTGATTTCGAGGGCGAACGAAGTCCCTCTTCATCAGGAGCAAAGAAATCTGCAATAGATTGCAATACATTTCTTTGCTCCTGATGAAGAGGGACTTTGTTCGCCCTCGAAATAGATAGAATTTATATGTTAAAAATCTACACCTATGACAGGTTGTTGATTCACTTTTATGATTTATTTGAGGCATGTTTCTCTTCTGTCTTGATTTTGGCTTCCGACCGGCATTTTCGAGTGTTTCAGCTATTGAAGGATGACTTTCTCTAACACTTTGCCAAAAGCTGGCAGGAGGCAAATAGGCTGATAGGACAGCGCTAGTTAATTCTTTTTGCCAATTTAACTTTGCGGAATTAAACCATTTTAAACACCATGTCTTCAACAATATTACAATACAAATTTAGGATATTATATTTTTCAAAGAACGAATTTTTCAAGAATCACTTTACATACTTTAACGTCGACCAATGTATCCCTGCGGACTAAATACTTAACTACATAATCACAACGATAACTCTAATAACTCCATATTCAGCCAATTTAAACGTTACAGCACCAAAACAATAAGAGAAAAAAGACTTAAAAATAAAAAAAAAAATATATATTTTCTAACTTTCAGATACAACTAAATTACTGACACATTTTAAAAATTTATTTAATTTTTCATGTTTTCCCAAAAAACGTCTTATCTGGTTACCCTCCTGTAATAATAAATTTCTTTTACTACTTGAAAAAAAATATTTTCTTTCTCAATATGCCGATATACAAATTATTAAAGTTCTTAATTACTGTAAATACAGACTCCCTAAAAACATGCTAAATGCAGAAATTTCTTTAAAATTAGTTTTTTTGAATCCACAAATTGACAACTTCAACTTCTCTGGAATTTTCAACAAGTGTAAAGGTTTCCCGGCTGTAGACACCAAATCAGTTGTTGCATTTGAATATCAAAAAACGCTCGCAGTTTGCTCACCATGAAATGGAAGATTCGGCAGAATGATATTGCAAATTACAACAATTCATTCCATACGTAGATGATCAGCACCAACACCTAATTACTGAAAAGTTGAATCATTCAATACTGACAACATAAAAAACTCAAGTGTTACGGTGCAAAATGCAGACCAGTTAGGTACGTCAGCAAAAATTACTGTTATAAAAATTTAAAAAATAGTATCAACAAATGTATTATTAAAGCTAGATATCAACTTAGTTTGCCTAATAATGCCTTTTTAAAATGGAAAACTGAAATACTTCGACAAATTAAAACATAATTAATAAAGTTTAACAGCCATTTAAAATGGTCTCAATTTCTTTCAAATATTATAAATTTAAAACAACAATTTGCGGTCACCAAAATAGATACAGCAAATAATAAATTAAAATAATACTTATCAGCTCACGAGCCTAGAGAAACCTCGATAATTAACAGTATTAAACCATTTCATTAAAAACTCAAAATCTCTATAAATCCAAGTTATAACAGATTTACTAACCTTCAACTCTTTTTAAATTCCATAAAACACCACTTAAATTCCGATTCATTGCGAATGACACCAATAACTATAAGAAAAATCTAGACTATTCTTTTGTACTTAGAAAGATTTGTAAATTGATCTTCAATACTTGTAATACAAAACATAATTATTGCTGGATTATCAATATTAACAGTGTTGTAATTAATACCATTCAGTCTATTAATATAAAAAATATCAACTGCTAGGATACTGAAGACTTATGTACTTCGCTGCCATTAGAAGAAATCTGTACTAGCCTACTTGATCTATGCAAAATATTTCCTACTTTGCTGAGAGTTCTTAATGATCTTCCTTGATTGCATTATTTTTATTAACTACATTAAACTTCAAAATCACGTTTTTAAGCGATTAAGGAGAATCCTAATGGCAGCTCACACATCTACTGCTCTATGTAACCTCTTTTTGCTTATTTAAGAATTTTACATTCCAAAAACCTTTACAGCAAAATGATTTAATTTACTACGCTCATACATACAGATACATAGATGATTTTATTACCTTTAATAACTTTAATAAAACAGAAAATTCCAAATTTATTCAGAGAGCCTTACTCTTAATAGAGCGAATAATTCACAAAATGTAGTCGACTATCTAGATCTTCAAATAATAAACTACAAATAGATTCTACTATTTGACAAAACACCTAATTTCCTATTTACTGCTAATATGTTAATCAATTAGACTTCCCCCATTTCCAAAAGATTAATTAGTAACACAATAATTAATCAAATACAACACATTAAAAAGCTTTGCGCAGATAAAATAGAACTGCAAAACGAAATTTTACTGCGTAAAATTCTTAAAACCAAATAACTTTATTGGCTTACCATCGGCCGAGCAGTGAAAGCCGCTAAACACTAGCAGTTCAATCAGATATTCGAGTCCCGGGGAATGTTCGTGGTTTTCTCCATGTCTAACGTGGATGCAAGCCAGTTTCACTTAAAAAGATCCCACAGGGCATCCCTTCCTTTCCCTGTAGTTCTTAACGGCGAATCACGTGATAAGTAAACAATATTGATCCAACTGATTTATGGCAAGCGTTAAATACTCAATTTAAGTCAATTATGATGATTATGATAATTTATTCCTGACAATTTAAAGGGCGGAATCTTGGATGACTCTCAGTTAAAGGATTTGTAAATATTTTAATTACTGTAATTATTGAATATCATGTAACGATCTTTTATTCTGGCATTCATTTATTTCTTTTGCTTCATAGGCTCATTTTTTTACAAGAGCCTATTTCAAATTTCTCAGTCTACTTAGTAGCCCTTGAGTAGTGAAGAATTCCAGTTCTTCACTACTCTTCTTTTTCAAACCAGACAGTTAGCCCGAAATAAGTTAATTTCTTTTATGCGGTCAGTTTTAAAACAAATTTTGTCAGAAGACTCTTCTACTTGCCGAATTTATGGTAACTGTACACCAATTCTTTTTCCCGCCTTTCAAAAATAGCATTCAATACATCACCGCCGACACTCTCTCACTCTTACACTCAGTCCCGCTTCGAATTCCAGATTCCATTCTAAGTACGAAGAAAGTAACGAACATTTTGTCTACGAATAACTGTTAGCAAACATGTAAGTTAATTAAACTCATTTCTGGTATTTAATATATTAATTATGTAAATTTTCTTAATTTCATAAATTTTCTTTGTTTTATACATTTTTAATGTTAAGCCTTATGAGAACGTGTTTTCGTACACTAGTTCTATTCATTGTTTTAACATAGTTTTTGCATTGTTTTAACATGTTCAAAGGCGAAAGTGTCGGGGAGCAGTTTTCTCAAGCAAGGATATTAAACTTACTCTAATTATAAAGAATACTCAACTTACTCTAATTTGATTTTAAGTTCCGATTCTCAGATTGTATTTCAAGTAACACAGCAAAATTAATTTCTCTGTACTATTCTTACTAATTCTTAATTAGTAAATTGTAAATTCTAAACACAGTCTTACTATACAGCTTTTTTAGCCTTGATTCTTGTTCGAGATCCTGAAATCCAGATCGATTCTTATTTGAGAAAAAGCGAAACTCTTTCTCTTCGATGAATTATTGTTAGTTGATCGGAAATTAGTTTGCTCCCCTTGAAAAATCACCTAATTTGCGGTCAATAGCGATAATTACTTTGTTGGTAATACTTTCGTTTTTAAATTTTTCTTATCTTTTTAATTTTCTTTACACTTTCGTATTACCTAATTCAGTTTTAAATAATGGCTAATAAATAAACTTATCGCAACAGAATTTTAACTTAACTACTGATTTTGTTTGAAATCGGTTGCTTCCTAAGAGATTACACACACACACACATATATATATACACTGAAGAGCCATTTCATTATGACCATCCTCCATCTGTAACAATGGGCTCACCCCCAGCGAAGAAAAAAAAAAAACACGTGCGCGACTGATGTTGGAGTATGTAAAGCGGCTATGCATAGAGAAACTGGTGACATCGTGCTTCGCGATAAATACCAGTGATCATCTTGATTTGATTATATTGATCTAAAACTCGATCCTATTAAAACCTTCCTACTTAAAACAAACAATAATTTCTTTGATGATGCACGTAACTGTGATCACACGAAATAATTCAAACTTTTCATTATGAAATATTAACTGAAGACAAATAGCTCAGGCGCTTTTCTGCTAACTGTGTACAAGAAAACTTAAATCAAAATTTCCCCACCTACCGTGCTACTCATATTAATGTCTACGATGTTGATATTACATCATATCATGTTTAGTATAAACTCAAGCAACATTCAGCTGTGACAGAACTTTAGTGGGTGACCAACCCACGTGACCCAGATCTCAAATACGCTGCTTCAACTGAATATTAAATACATATATACAGTTTCCTCTGCAAATACGCGTTCTTTATGTTTTTCTTATATTATCTGTTCAAATGCATTATTACTCATTTATTTGTATTTTATGACTCTTGTACCTTTCGTACAGCACCGACAGTGAATGTCACCGTAACGTGACCCAGAACATTGTGAACTGAGTAACTTCTCTGAACTCTGAATTAAGTATCTGTAAATATATTTATAGTTTCTACGATTTTACAGTATCATATTGTTCAAATTCTGCTGCATTATGCTGTATTTTGTAGTGTATTCAGCTTATAATTTTTATTTTGTATATGTGCTAAATATTGCATCTCTTGTTCATCTTGATGGGCGTGCATATCATGTGACTATACACCTGCACATTTCCCGATTTATCTTACGAAAATTTCTGTAATGAGACTAAGTCTATTGATTCGATGACATGTTCTGTTATTAAGAAACTTTATTGAATTCTTACAGTAATTTTGCCAAGAAATTATGTATTTTTGCAGACCATAGCCTTGGAACCTCTCAACTAACACGATCCTGCATTCACGTCACTACTGGCCCCTCCCTTCTGCTAGCCTGTCCTGCGGATCGACTCTGAAGCATTGAATACCTGAAGTGCTCATAGACATGGAAATCTCTCCAAACATAGCACGATTACCGACATAATGGGAAAAGCAGCTGATTTATCAGACTTCGATAAAGGTCAAATCGTTATGGCTCGGCGACTGGAAACATCAGTATCAGAAACCGCACGTTTAGTGGGCTGTTCACGTGCAGCTGTTTTGAGCACATATCCAGAGTAGTGTGTGGATGGTGAAACGCCAATTCGCCGGCCAGCAGTGTATCGTCGACTGCGCATTGATTTCATAGGAGAACGGAGCTTGCTACAAATTGTTCGCCGTGACAGAAGAGCTAAAATAGCCGAAATCCCTACCACCTACAACAGTGGCGATATACAGTGACTACCAGTCGGTATTTCGCAACACACTGTACAGCATATATATATAGCTACGTATGGGCCTACGCAGCCGGATGTAGAAGCATGTCCCTGCATTGACGACACGTCATGCCAAGAAATAACAGAATTGAACATTAGAAAAATGGAAGAAAGTTGCATGGTACGACAAATCACGTTTTCTGGTCCATCACATCGACGGGCGTGCGCTAATACGCCGATTTCCAAACGAAACGCTGGCTCCCGGATGCACAATTGGACGGAGATAAGCTGGTGGTGGGGGTATTATGGTGTGGGCAATGTTTTCATGGAACACATTTGTACCCATAATCCCCATAGAACACTCCCTGACGACTGTGCGTTACGTGAACATCGCTGCATACCAGGTTCACCCATTTATGACAACAGTACTCCGGCGGGGGATGGTGTTTACCAACAGAATAATGCACCCTGTCATAAGGGTCGAATCGTCAGGTTCGAGGAACATTCCAGTGACTTTCAAGTCATGAAAGGACTTAAAAGTCAAGTGACTTTTAAGTCCTTTTATGTCTTGACATCCAGATTTACTTCGCATTAATTCAAGAGAGCGTTTGTGGTCCACCTGGTTAACCATATTCGTGCTGCCACGCTACTCTCCCCGCAATGTGCAGGAATTGCAGGATCAGTTGATGAGCTCTTGGTACCAGATACCTCAGACTACGTATCAGCTCCTTGAGGAGTCAATGCCACTTCGGGTAATGGCACTTTTGACGGCTAAAGGTGATCCAACATATTATTAACAAGGTAGTCATAACGTAATGGCTCTTCGGTGCACATATATATTATATATATAATTAAAATCGAAGGATATTGAATTAATCAATACGATTAATACCGCGCAAAACACTTCGAAATTAATTAATTAGAGAAACATAAAATGCATAAATAAAACTAGTTTGTCGCAAGAGCTAGGGAAAAAAAATGTAAACAAAATCTAAAATACTTCAGAATCGTGACTGCATTGATTATTCTTCTGAGTGCTTCTTAACCAAAGATTTATTAAAATTATACTTGTTTTAATTTTGAATTATTTTTTTATTTCAAGTTTGGGGTTAATTATTTAGTTTTAAATTATTGATCGTTGTTAAATCGATTGTTCCTGTTGGT
>KK113817.1:227072-238085 GCA_000611955.2 Stegodyphus mimosarum
CTATATATTTCTCTTTCTCAGATATATATATATATATATATATACAATGGGTGTTATGTATATCTTAGAATTCAAATGTATTATAATTACATCCAATGTATACTTTTAAATATTATAACTATAAATTATAAATACAACAAACAGCATAGTTTAAAAGCTGTGTTTGCGAGCATAAAAATTAAGTAGAACAACAACAGTTGAATAAATAAAGCAATCACATCGAAATATGCTGTTGCAGCCCAAATGTATCATATGCTGATTATTTTACTTCCACTTACAATGGATTTGTATTTTTATTATGTGTAGGGGCTTACTAAGTATTTCAACATCACGCTGTAACTGTTCCTTTTCTTTCAAGCTCAATGGCAAGCAAAATTCGTTATACCTTTTATAACACAAAAGGAACAACTTCTTCAAACGAAGAGCGTGTTCTTGCTCAAATTAAAGCTAAAATTTACTTTTGTCTAGGTCTCCGTCTTCCAGAAAGGGAACAATGCATTTCAATTTTCGAAGTTCGAGTGCTTTCTGTTGTCGGAAAGACGGCTGTTGTTCTCGAAACAAAGACCCTGAAAGATTACGGTTTTAAAAGTTTTAATTATTGTCTTCGGTGACGTGTGCGAAAGGACGAATTTCATGGCATAGGGTTTGTCTCTAGATTCCCGGAAATTACCGGAAGCGTTCCACCCTGTCGCAAACGAACTTTGCGGTCACGTTCCATTATCGCGAATAATAGAGTGTATGGTCTTTCTAGAGTTTCGTTTGTTTGGAAAATAAAGAATTTCGGATATTAATACTTTGTGCGAGATTGTCGGCTAAGAAAGGATTCAAACCTCCTCCAATCACCTTGAAATGCATAAAAGACTGAACCGGAACTAGAATTTGCTGCTGATAAAACAGTGCAAAGTCTTTTAAGTTTTAATATCTAAGTGCAGTATTACTAGAAATACATTTTAAATTAACATAACGCGATGTAGCCAAGGATTCGCAAGAAACAATTTCCATTCTTTAAAAGGAAGGACTTTGCATCTGTTTTTCTTGAAATGGCTAGAATTGTATTTTAAACAAAAACAAATTCCGGTTGAAATTTACGTTAATTTAAATTTCAAACTCTTGTAATCTTTTTCACATATAATCCGTGTGCTGACTTCAATTTTCTAGAATTATTATATTTACCACACATTACATAAATATGCATTTAGCTTTAACTGCCCACTTTGACAGAGTATGGGTGTATCAATTCCAAGAGACAACTTTTACTCTTTTCAATATTTGAATTATTGTTTCTTTTTATGTAATTTCTCTTCAATGTAGAGTGATGTTCTCGTGATGCTTTCCTTTCCATAATCATGCAATATCTTGCCCATAATGTCAGTGTCTTTATGTTTATTATGACAGAATATATCTACTTCTGGAAAGAAACATACGGATTTTTGAGGGGACGAGCATTCTCTTCAATGTAAAGTTGCTATGTTTCTGGTAAAAGAAGGCATTTAGCTTAGGGTCGTTTAACGTTTAGGGTAAAATAGCTGATCTTCTATTCCTTTGCCTTCGTTGCTGAAGGGTATATGACCAAACTGCGATTACGAGTCACCAAGAAACAACATTATAAAAAAATTATGATTTTTTTTGTATAGTTATGACTAAATTATTTTAGACAAATCCAAAGTGTGTGCTATATTCATCAATATAAAATTAAAAAAGCAAACATTTACGTTTTCACGAATCACTAACGTGGCCGCGGTACTTTTTGACACACTTATGGCTGCTCAGATAGCAAGAACGACAAGCATGTGATAGACGTCATGTAATGGCGCTGATATATGCCTCAGATCTTACTTGAAACAACATTCCGAATATGTGTATTTATAACTTAAAATAAAGAAAACAAAATGCATCGCATGATTCAGTTTGCATCTAATAAAGAAACAATCCAAGGTTAATTTTGAACTGTTTTAACTGTACGGAAAAAGAATATTTGTTGTGCAAAACTTTGATAAAATTGAATCTTATAGAGCTCAGTAGGGGTTTTATTTCAGAGCAGGATACGTAAAAAATATGCAATGCTCTCACCAGACCGCAACTCCGGACACCCCGATACCTGCCGTACATGCCTACCAATTAATTATATCAAGAAGGCACGCGGTAAGAAGAGAGAAATTTTACAAACTTACACTAAATTTATTCTAGTATACGGAACTGCAATTCTTTCGAAATGCAGGCTATCCAGAATGATTTAATTTGGTATTTTAGAGGATGACATACATGTTAAAGATTTGAAAAAAATTTTGCTTTTCAAATTACTGCATTATTCTCCATTTGAATGAAAACCTTTTTTTTACATTTCTAAAGACTTAAAAGACTAAAGACTAGGACTTCTTAATAACTCAAAAGTAAGACTCCTTAATAACACAAAAGGAGACTAAAGACTCCTTAATAACACAAAAGGAGACTAAAGACTCCTTAATAACACAAAAGGAGACTAAAGACTCCTTAATAACTCAAAAAGTCACGAAATGGGATTTTGCGTTAGTTCACTATGAACAGCGTTACACTTTTCAAATTATTTCCGACTGTTATTTTTAATGAAATTTTAAATACTGAAGAATCTGCATATATGTATGTACAGTTCTTGCATTTTGAAAAAAAAAAAACTGTACATATGGCCTTCAAATTTTGAACAATATAGTCCTCCACACGAGCATGCGCACACGGAAGCGCGAATTTTGAATTTCGAATTTGTTTTATTATTTATTTTATACTTTGTGCAACTTTAATGAATTTTTGATTAACAAACTCAACAGTTTCAAAGCGAGCAGTGGCAAAGCGGAATAAATAATTTTTTATCTAAAGCGCTCCAGATTGTTGCTATTCAAAAAATGTAAGATATTTATCGTTCTGATTTAATTAACACACTCGGCTGTATGAAAACAATGCGTTGCAGCATTCGAAATTTAAGTTGTTTTATTTTCCATGCGTCAGCTTGTAGAGACATTAGGATTTTTTTGGAAGCAGGAACGATGAAAAATATGCATCGCCTTCGCCGGGGATCGAACCGCGGACCTCTGAATTACCGGCTCAGTGTGCTGACCATCACACCACGAAGGCACGCTGAGAATGTGGGAGATATACCTTATAAGCTTGCCATTCAGTAAAGCCTATGATAATTTCAAATTGATTCTGGGAAGTTACTGAGCAATAAACTAAGCGATTTTAAAGCAATAAACACGGTTCTTAAGAATATCTTTTTCTGCCTTTTAATGTGATTGATTGAAATGAACACATATTAAAATCTCAAAATGTTTATTAAAAACATTCAAAGTTTTTATGAAATTATACCAAATGGACGTATTAAAATCATTATAAACTGTTTCATTTTTATGCTAACTATTTTAGGAGATTAGCTTGTAATGAAAGAACACATCGAATATAAAAACATCTGTCGCAAGCTGTAACATTCCGCTGCGAATTCTAAAGATATGCCGTTTTAAATATTTTATGGTTTTGCGGTTAATTTTTTATTTTTTTTGGCTTAAATTCGAAGAACGTGATATTTAATAAGTTACATTTACGCATAAAACGTTAAAAATAAAAAAAACAAAGAAATTTTTAGCCATTTTACTATGAAACCTGAATATTGTTATTGCTGCGTGCCTACGGGTTCATATTAGATCGAATGCACAAGTCATTAAAAAGTTAATAAAATCTATTCTTTTCGCAAGAAATAAAAGAAAATACTGAAGCATTTCCTCAGTGACATTCGTACAATATCACAATATCTCACAGCAGTTATATTTTGAACTACTAAACGGTTAAACAGAACTCAATTCAAAACAGAGAAAGCTAATTCGCTATCACCGCGAATTCGCTACAATCAATAACAGCACTAAGTAAACAACTACAGTTCACTTAAACCATCAACTTAGCTGAGATGTTTTAATCCGGCTTTTATAAGCTTTTACTTATGCGCTAGAACAATCTGGTATTTTCTCAATTTTTCTGGATAGCAAAATGTACAAATATGAGACATCTATTTATTAAATGTTAAATACACGCGCTCTTGAATTTTTACTTTTCCGGCGTAGCTTTCTCTTAAACTTCGTCACGCGTTGCGTTGCACGGGGAAATGGAACAATTTAATTACAATGCTACTAAAAATAACGTGGTAAAATAGCGTACAAATACATGCAAAATCAATAAGAATATAATAAACTGTGAAAAGACTGAAAAAAAATGTAAAAATGCATGACAGCACTTAATAATGCATCAGGAATTCTAACCATATGCCACCACGCAGCTTTTAAAACATTTGAGATTTTGCTGTTTAATTGTATGTGGCAATAGTCCAAAGGGAACAAATTCTTAATAACAAAGCTAAAAAGGGATTAAAAAATGAGTTAGCAGGAGTGAGTGCAAGAGTAGACTTGTGTACTGCAGGCTCAGCGAGAGCATTAAAAACTTTAACAAACACTTTTGGGCGACCGTTAATATCTGAAACTTTTCACATATACGATCATGTATAATTTTTTCAAGTTAACTCTACTAAAAAGGTATAAAAGTATTGAAAGTTATAAACACGAGGATTTCGGGAATTCCAAACCAGAAGAAAGTATCGAATGAAAACTATTGTTCAATACACTGTATAACAGATTAAATTTTTTATATTGTGGGAGCGGAAACTAATAAAATACCACACTAATTTAAAGATGAGAATAACTTATAACTGCAGAGAGAAGTTTTCTTTTTTATGAAAAAGGTAAGAATACTTGGTTTCAATGTATTTCATTGAACAGTAAGTTTTTCATTATATGTGTAGTTGACATTTATGTATTAATTATATTTGTCAGTTTTTATGTAATTTATTGTTCAATGTATGTTGATCTATGCCCTTTTTGAGTAACGGCAAAATTAGTTTTACATAAAACACGTTTCTTAGCTGCATGAAGTTATATGTTCAAATTATTTACAAATTTCAATTGGGTGGGTTTAAATTTGCATTCGCCAAACAGTGGCATTCACCCTCTTAATATATCCGTTTTTCTAATTATTGACGGTTTTTGGCCTGCATGACTCACATCTATTTTGTTGACAGTAAATGGCCACTAAAATGAATAATGAGATTTCAGTTATATATGTGAAAATATGCATTTAATATCTGTAAGAATTAAGTGCCTTTAACATTTTTCTTTTGTGAATAACTATGGTTTTTCGCCGGAGCTCTTGACTCCAAAGCGTTGTATACCATGTAAACTCTTCATGATAAAAAGGAATCATAGTAACTGCCATGCTCACGCCATATTATAAAGTAAGCAAGTAATAAAAAGCTAGTAAACATTTCTGAGGCATATTCTTTGTGGAGATGCTTTAAAGAGAATTTTCGATAAATCACCTAAAATATAACCTCTTACATATCAGAATTACAGTGACTAATACATGTTGTTCTTGTGTTGTTATTATTTATGCTCACTTGTCTGACGGTAACATCAGCCCAAGCCCACGAAATACCTCGTGCATGGAGCATTAGTTTAAGCCTGTCTTTGGCAATAGCCTTGAACACCTTACGGATGACAGTGCGATTTTCCTCAACTAATATATATATATTTCAACAATATGTGTAGATCGCATTGTGTCGACTATAAGCACAAGAAGATGACTCATGTAAAAATAATAACTCTTAGACAAATTGAGAAAAATTGGATGATTTATTGAAGTAATAGAGCTTCACAAAGTGAAAAAGTCAGTAACGCGTTTGTCCAACGCTAGCCCTTATGCAAGCAGTTATTCGGCTTGGCATCGACTGATAGAGGTTGCGGATGTCCTCCTGAGGGATTTCGTGCTAAATTCTGTCCAACTGGCGCGTTAGATCGTCGACGTCTCGAACTGGTTGGAGGGCCCTGCCCATAATGCTCCAAACGCGCTCAACAGGAGAGAGATCCGGCGACCTTGCTGGCCAAGGTAATGTTCGGCAAGCACTAAGGCAAGCAGTAGAAACATGTGCAGTGTGGGGGCGGGCATTATTTTGCTGAAATGTTAGCCAGGGTAGCGTGACATGAAGGGCAGCACAACAGGCCTTAGAACTTCGTCGACGTACTGCTGTGCCGTAAGGTTGCGACGGATGACAACCAAAGGCGTCATACTATGAAATTAAATGGCATCCCAGACCATCACTCCTGGTTGTCGGCCTGTCTGCCGGAAGAAGTCAGGTTGCTATCACATCGCTGTTCGGGGCATCTCCAGACTCGCCTTCGCTGATCATCGGGGCTCAGTTCAAAGGGGGACTCATCACTGAAGACTATTTTACTCCAGTCAGTGACATTCCAGTGCAAATGAGCCCGACACCACTGCAAACGGGCTTGCCGTTGTATGAATGTCAATGGTAGTCGGCACAAGGGTCACCGTGACCTCAGTCCCCTTTCTGTGAGCTGTCAATGAATGGTCCTTGCGGTCACTGAAGCACTAGTTGCACGTATAATCGATAATAATGATGCATCTTGAGCTGTGAGTGCCGCTCTGACGATTGGTCGGTCTTCACGTTTTGTCGTTTCTCTAGGGCTAGCGCTTCCTTCTTGACACTGCGTGCGGCCATGATTTCCCCATTCCTGCCAACATCGTCTAATAGTGGCATCGCTTCTGCTCAAATATCGATCTATTCGCCGATAAGGCCAACCGGCTTCTTAGCCCAACTACACGACCTCTCTCAAATTCTGACATCTGCGCATATCGTTCGCGCACCTGTATGCGAGGCATAGTTACTGTCTACCAGAGTACACGGAATGAAATTCGTGAAGAATTTATAACCTGGAATCGTGATTTCTCCTCTTAAATATCCAGCCAGTTGCGCAGATCAGATGCGCTGTAACGACAACCGTTCATTCATTGGCAGGCAAAATGTAAAATTTTGCAGCTTCCGTCGAAACCTGTATGTATATCAATTTGTGTCCAATTTGCTTTATATCTTCTGGGTGCGTCGTTCTTTTTTGTCAAAGAGTGTATATGTAAGATGAAAAGGTATGAAGCTCAAATTTACTAACTTTAATTTATCCTTTTAATTTGGCTACGTGCCCTTCTTGGAATCTAAAGTAATTTATTTGAAAATTGATCTATGTTCATATAATCACACTGTAGAGGACAGACCTTGTCCAGTTGGATTAAAAGAACTTCTTACTGTAAATACTAAATACTGCTCTATACTGTGTGAACTTCTTACTTGTGCAGCCTTTTTTGCCTGCTTTGCTTGTTGGTGGCAACATGTGTGTTCTCATTGCTCTGCTTTGCCCATTGTTCTGAAAGTGTAATCTGTGTAAGTCTGTAAAAGTTTGGAGGATGCGACGAGCACCCGGAATGATGTGTTATCATGTTTATTCTTTCCAAGAGTGTTCACGAATCAATTTAATAGGTTATTTTCCTCAAGTCTGTTTCCCCTATGTGATCTTGTGAATCTACGCATTAAGGACTTTACAAATAATTCCAGATAACATTTCATTTTTAACGGCTATCTTAGTATCTGAAAGTCATCTCTGGAGTCACCTATACCGAATTATCATGTATATATGCATAATATTAAAGTTATTATACCATACTTTATAATTCATTTTGCTCCTCAGCGAGACTTATTCAATTTTAAATGTATTTGAGTAGAATATAAATTAACACAATATGTGAACCTTTTGTTTAATTTGCATTGCAGATTCGCCCGTTTGCAAGCAGAATCAAGAAACAACCTACGGAGCAATGTTACACTATCCCGTCCAGATACCATGTGAAGTAGAAGCCGATCCCGATGACGTTGCATTTCGTTGGGAATTCAACAGCTCCTCGGGGAACTTGGAACTAGTCCCGACGTATACTTCTGGAACCAAAAGTCTCGTCAACTACATTCCAAGATCGGAAAGCGATTTTGGGACTCTCCAGTGTTGGGGCCGCAACAGTGTAGGATCTCAAAGAGTCCCCTGCCTCTTCTTTGTGATTCCAGCAGGTACTGACGAGTGGGTTATTCTTGTAAACAAGGTGCATTTGTAGTAGTCTAGAAATTCCTAATGGGGCCCTATCTATATGTAAAGACATTAATTTCTGTGAAAGTGTATCTTTTGCGTGATTGAAAGTATAAATAAATTTAAAGAATGTTTTCGAAACTTAACTATAAAAAGTTTAATTGGAACTGCGGCTAAAAACATAAATGAATTATCAGGGACCAGATTTTTTAAAATTGTGATTGGATATTGTTTTTCAAAAATTAGAGTAGAATTTTTAGCTTAAATTATCTTAGTTTTTCAAAACTTTTATTCGCATTGTTAATTATTTCTAATCGTAATTATTGTATATGCTACTAGTGCGTAAGTCATTTTCGAAATACAGTTTAGCACAAATACTTAAATAACACCACAAACTTTCATAGTTTACTTCAGTATTTTGAAATAAAACCTAGAGAGGAAAACATACCAGACTTAATGGGAGAGGATTTTTCAATCGTGAGTACAAATAATAATAAAAGACGGAAAGTTTAATTCCTGTGGAAATTAAGAGTATGGAAACCAGGACCTCCGAAAGCTGATATTGGATATACAGGTGCGTTAAAACTGGACCCAAAAAAAAGCTGTCTGTCTCGGTGTCATTTTTTGGACTATTAATAAATGTTTTTCAATGCTTTCAGCTAAAACATTTAACGACTTTTAGGTAGGATTCGAAAGATTTGAATTTTAAATCATTTTGTGGATTCGTATGTGAGAATTTTTTAAACACTTATTTAATGTAAGTAACTACCAGGGAAACATGCGGAGCGCTCGAACATTCACAACATGGTTGTGCGAAGAACGATATATAAATTAAGATCATATATTACATCTATATCATAGTATTTTAAAATCATGGAGTTGAAATAAGTTACCTTATTCTATTATTCATTTATTCTATTATTTGCGTTTTGAGACATTTTAGATTTGTCTAAGCATGAGCAATAATAATTTTTATTTATAAGTGTTTTATAAATAAAAAACAGTGGATTAATACTTCTTAGAAATATTTACTGGAAATAGTATAGTGTTCGTGTTTACTTGAAATAAACTTACCGAATATAGTATTTTTATTGCAAAAGTAGTTCTTAGAGAAAAAAAATGCGCTAATAGAAGATAAAGACGGTGCTTCGGTTATTTAAAAGTAAATAAGGTATTTCTTGGGGCTGTGAAAGCAACAAAAATCAACTTAATATCCGTAAATTTGCAGGACTAGTTTTGATGGTTTAAACACAGAACCTTATTCTTCAGCAGCAGAAGTTAAGAATACGAAAGAGAAGTCTGTACACAGGCGATAACATGAGAGGAAGAAAGACACGTTACTAGCGCCATCTATTAATGAAAATGAAAACATCTCAGTGCCATCGCCTGAGCTTCCTTCTTTCCTTTCATTTCTATTGCTTGAAAACAGGCTTCTCTTTCATTATTTGCACTTCTGTAGCTTAAGGAAAATAGTTCTATGTTAAATCTTTCGAAACTAGTCCTGCAAATCTACCAATATTACAGTGATTCTTGTTGCCTTAGCACTTCCAATAGTAGTTATTCATGGTACTATTTTAACTCTAATAGAACGTTTTTAGAATAAAAAAACAAGTATAACTTAATGCAAAGTACATGTAGATAAAGCTACATAGCTTAAAAATCACATAATATCAGGTTGGCAAAAAAAAAATTTGGTTATTTAGTGTGAAATATAATTTAACTTTTTATGTAAAAAATATGATCTTTAATCAGTAAAATATCTTCCATTCTGTCCGATGATCTTTTGCCATCTTTCTAGTAAATTCATGTTTCCGAGCGCATAGGACTTCTGATTTTTATCAATAGAAAGCTCAACCAAGGGGGATTTGAAGTCATTTACCTTGTACGACATTGTGTAAACTTTGAAGTAAATGAAAATCCGAAGGCACAAGGTCGGGTTTAGATGGCGGATGCGACATCACGTCCCAACCAAGTTCCCATAATTTCGTATATAATTTCTAATAGAGTGTAAGTTCTCGTATTGTCGTAGTGAAAAAAGATTTCTTTGTGTTTTGACAATTTTGGCTTTTTCTGTTTGACCACTTCCTCTAATTTCATAAGTTTTTGGCAGTAAACATCTGAATTAATCGTTTGTTTGCTTGGAAGCAGCTCAAAATACGCAACACCTTTGTAAAATTTTCAAAATGACAGCATAATCCTTTCCTGGCGCAATTTTAGTTTCGATATGATTTGCTCTGATTCATCGTGCTTGGACCAAGATCTTTTTCGATTTGTGTTCTTGTGAAGGATCTATTTTTCGTCGCCAGTAATAATTCGTTTAAACAAAGGGGCAACTGCATTACGTATGAAATGTTTATCTCAAATATTGATTCTTTGCGTTAAGTGAATACCTTTCAGTTCATGCGGAACCCAAATATCAAGGTTTTTTAACGGTCAAGACATTCTATGTTATTTTTAATTGTTGTGTGCGATACTTTTAACCTTTTTGCAAAGTTACATGACAACTACATTTCATTATGACTTTAATTTTGTCATAATCAACTTCAGAAGGTCGGCCTGAATGGTGGTCATCAAGCGAAAAATCTTCAGAACCAAATTTTTTAAACCATTTCTTGCACATGCGTTGTTTTAAGCAATCAGCACCAGGAACTTCACATATCCCTTGGTGCCTCAGCCGCTTTCTTACCGTTATGAAAATAAAAAAGGCTCACGTCGAAATTATCCGTAAACTAACAGTTATGGATTTTGTTTCTGCGCAACTTAAACGTTTGTCAGCTGCCAAATATTAAAAGAATAGAAACTGTAATATTGCTAGAAGAATGACAAAACCAACATAACTCTATCTACACTCACGTTTGTGAAAATTGCAACACTAAGAAGGAATCGTCATAATTGAATGCAATTTAATACACAGTTGAGTGGTAGTGGTACAAATAAATGATTAAATGTTCAAAGCAAACAAACAAGAACAAGAGATCAGAATCAGTATTTTGTGTGGCCACCACGCGCCGCAATAAGTGCTGCT
>KK113817.1:238901-290999 GCA_000611955.2 Stegodyphus mimosarum
CTCTGTAAGTTGTTCAAATCTCGCTCTCTTTCGTCGACGAGGCATAAGTACAGATTGAGTTAACGTTTACCACTAGCAGATAACCACCGATAACCATACACGCCTCGCTACAGCCGTCTATTTATTCGGATCCATCAGCCGTTCAGAGGGCGCTGCTTAGCATACGCATGCGCTACGGATTTGCAATTCTAATCATTTGCATATCATGCGCTACTTTGCATTTCCTGAAAATTTCAGCTAACTCGCGTAAGTCCTTCATGGTGTTGCAATTTTCACAAACGTGAGTGTATTTGCGCAAACTGAAATTACTTTGTTGCCAACCCAATAGTTTCATAAACAAAGAAAAGTCATTATAAGTAAAACAAAATAAAGAAAATCTCATAAGCAGATAATTATTCACAAGTATTAACGTGCTAAAACTGAGTAATATTTACAAAAATCAAATCTTTTAATGCTTGGATTCATTAAATTTAGTTTTAACTCTATAAATTAGATTAAATGGGGAAAAATAAAATGAAGCTTTAAATCATTAAAGTGTTCATTTATTGCTTTCAATTCGCTCAGGTTATTAAGCAATATAGTAATAATTTCGAAAATAAATTAAAGCACTTAACGTTCCATCAAATGCTAAGTCGTTGGAAAATGGCCATTTGCTAAGTCGAAAAAAGATAAAAGGTTTATGTTTCGAGCCGTGGCAGCACTCGCCAGCAATTGGATAACAAATGCAGTGTTACGTAATAACGTATATACAAATGCTTCTTCAAACCCTTTTATAACACTAACGGAAACACACATACCGCAATAAAACACAAGAAGATACACTAATAAACGAAAACTGTAACAGATTTTATGTTAAAATATTTAATTCACAAATTTTTGTGAAATGATTGAATTTTCATAGAAACTTTAATTCTTTTTCTCCTGTATATCGCTTTTAGAAGCATTAAAATGTTAATTTATATATCTCTAGAAAGAAGAAGCTTTGTTCTTGATGTAGTCTAGATTAACTAAAAAATTCCAGCCGTTAGTAGTTTTATTTAATTCAGGACAATAAATGAAAATATATTTAATTTTTTATGTTCTACAGATCTCATAAGTATACCTAAAACTAAGTTTAAGTTATAAATTAAGAAATTGCGAAAATGTTAATTTTTGAATTTAAAGGACAAGTTGCTTACAATAGTGGAAAATAGTGTTTTCTTTATATTCAAATTTTTATTTCTTTTTCGTTCATATAGAACATTCTACAGGGATACACGAACTTTTATATAACCAAATATCTAGGCACACTTTCTAATCTTTTTAACATATAAAACTTTTTCCATAAATATCAATTTTATTGTTATATCTCAAAAGTTTCCATTTCTTCTGATGCGTTTTCCCCGCTGTTTCGTTTTGTTGTTTAACGTATTTCTTCTAAAACTATTCATTTTATTTATGACTTTTTTTTGCCTGGGAGCCAAGATATAGAATACTTTATTTATATGGTTCGGCCTGCAACTAACAGAGTATCACAGAATTATATCTATGACATGCAAATGGTCAAAATTCCGTTCAGATTCCATTAGTTTAAAAATAATACAACTGGATACTTATCTTTAAAAATATCTTAATACTTTTATCTTAAACTTTACGTAATATACGTTTAGCATTCTGATATTATAAGCTCAGAAGTGAATTTAATTATATCCAGTAATGGACTACCTTCTGCTTAGTTAATAAGTTAAAGAAAATCGTTTATATTTTGCAATAACTTTGTAATCTAGTAGCATTATTCTTTCAGTGGCAATCAAAATGGGTATATTTTAATAAGAAATGATTTATTTGAAAAAACAAAAATTTTAGCTTTTTAACTTGCCATCTGTATTTCCATAACAAAACAGAAATTATTGTGTATTTAGTATTATGTATGTGTGTATGGCGTAATATTTTTATTTAATCAACGCTTTTCAATTAAATATTCAAATTTTATTGCATATTCAATTATTTATTCATAATTGCTTTTGCTCTATTCACATATGATCATAACAAAATTTAGTGTTTCTCTTTCCTGTCTGAAGCTTTCGTTATGAATTTGCAAATTTAAGTGAGCCAAATCCAGCATTAAGGGCTATCATTGCTTGCGTGTGTAGTACCTTCTATACTTCAGATCTTTTGTAGGGATATTATATCGTATATATAACACTTATAATTGGTTAAAAGAATTTAATTTGTGGTCCTTCGTTTTTGGTTATTTTCTAAAGCATTATTTAAACATATTTAATTTATTTTTTTCTAATTAATGAGATTGAGGTTGCAACATATTTTCAAAATGGGCACTGTATGAACTAACAAATTGGTGTACTTAATGAGATTTCGATGATAAAAGTCAAAATTTCACTTAAATCTTTTTTGAAACGCACATCGTTTTAATTAGTTTATGCTTCTCTTCTCCTTTATTAAATGAACTTATTTCGTAATTCTTTATAACTTACTGTACTCATTAGTTAAATAAATTAAGTCTTTAACTCAAGCAACTCTAACGAAGGAAGTATACACTAAATAATTCGAGGGGCAGAGGGGAAACTTTTATTTCAACTGACATATCCATTTGCTAATTATTAAATATATTAACTACTTTAGATGGAAGATAACATATGCGTTAACCCTGAAAAGAATCTGTTATAAAATGCATGGGAAAAATTAAGAGAATTTGCACATTATGTCGAATTTCTAAAAACACGAATGGGAAAAATTTGGTATGAATATACATTTAAAAAAGAGAAAGAGATGTATCTTTCAAAAGTCATTTTGAAAGTCCCCCATGATTGTCAGTAAAGTCACTGAGGGATGTTCAAAATGCACGTTGTGTCATCGAACTGAAAATGAGGCCCCTCGCAGCCAGACAGGTCACCCAGCTGGACGGCATACTGGAAAGGAGGTAACTGAGGAGTCATTGGGATAGTTGATCTCACTCCTACAGCAAGCCAGTTTTCAGCCCCTAGATGGTTGTCAGAGGGTGTTGGGGAGATGAAATTGCGCTCCAAAGAGTTCCCCAGTAATGTTGTATAGGATTAAGATCATGGGATCATGCGGCGAACATTCTGAATTTCCAATAATCCTCGGCCAGCAGAGTTCTATCTAAACGAGCGTTGTTGTTCATTATTAGGAATCCAGGAGCAACTGCAGCTTCGAATAGTCGAATATTAGGCTGTAAGATCTTCTCTAGCATAATGTCTACCGAAACCATTACACCTTCATCATTGTAATGCTTTTCACTGATGATTGAGGGAAGATGCCGTGTCCTATGCTCTATGCATACACAGGTACGTCGAGAATCAGTGTGCAGCCTGAATTTCGACTGATCTGTAATTATCACGGGACTCCGCTAAAGTTTGGTCCAGTGCGCATGTTGCCTGCACAACGCTAAATACGCTCTCTTGTATGCTGAAGTGAGGGCAAAACAAACAGCGGGTCTTCTGGCATGACAGTCCTATCTCATAAAGCCTTCGTATATTTGTGGACGGTGAAACTCGGTTACCGGTAATATCATATAGCTGACGAGAGAGCTGTGAAACTGTAGCAGTCCTATGTCGCCGCTTTGAAAGCGCCGAATAAAGATCCTCATTCGTCGTTGTGGATCTTGGTTGAGATTGTCCAGCTCTTCTCGGTGGGGATTCATTGTCCTGAAGCTGTTTCCACAAATTACAGGCGATACTGGGATTTACATTGAGTTATTTAGTCACTTGCGCTTCTCGATCTCATTCCGTCATCCAGATGTTCATGGCTACTCACTTTACTTGATACCTTATAAAATTTACCCACTTCTTGCGAGAAGCGCGACAATATTGCGAAGGATTACAAGCACACAAATCGCCGAAAACCCCTCGTGCGCTTATATTCCCTTTGCAATCGCAGCTTACGGATGTGTACGCTTACGTATTCGACTTTGAATATTTGCATGATTTTTCGAATTCATAATTTAGTACTTTTGCTTCAATACTTTTCTTAAAAACAGACATAATTGCAAAATTCTCTTAATTTTTCACACGAATATATTTGCAGTTATGGAATTATTTTACCATTCCTATTTGAATAATTGCACTATTTTGCATTCGGTATAAGAATGTTCATTTGTGCATAAATGTCAAATAAGTGTTGTATTTTAATAAATGCATATTTCATTTTTATGGCAAGCTTTGGTAAATCAAGTAGAAAACTGAGTTTATTTATTTCATGCTAATTAAAAGATCGTGATATCGTAAAATTATATCACAATTGTTTCAACATTATTGTCAAGCAGAGACATTTGCGATATCCGGATGAAATTAACTTAATTTTTATAAATGTGATGATTTTGAAGATATAGCAAACTTTGCTTACCTTTCATTCATGTGTCCAGCAGCAAGGGTTAAGTCTCCGAAACAAAACAGAATACAGAGTGATATACAGAGTGAAGTTGCAATTACTAAGGGCATATTTATCAAATCTTTCCAAAGCAACAAAGAAATAATTATGATCTGTCAGTGTTACATTCTTGCTTGAAGGTCACTCAGTTCATATTTTGAGATAGAAGCTTTTAAAGTTGAAGTGTATAAAACTTTTTTTTAAGTCACATTTTTTTAAGAAACGGGAAATTCCATGTAGTATGCAGTTCGTTGTATGGGAACAAATATTTGTAAATATTTGCCCCTTTTTGTATGTTACATATAACTTGCTTATGAAGTAATACTTAAACACAACAATATTAATTTAATATTATTAATTTATTATTATAATATCATTAATTTAATGTTATTGTTAATTTGAACGCATATATATACAGGGTGAAACAAAAACATGGCTACCCATTTGATCGCATCTTGTGATAGCTGCCTCATACCTATAGGCAGTGAAATGGTGTCCCTGGAAATCAGGTCTCCAGACTGAAGATTAGAATACGAGTAGTAATACTAACAACAATAATCTGTTTATTAAATTATCCCTTCTGCGGCAGCCTTGGTAGTGTTCTATTGTTGTAGTCGCTGATTTTAGAACTTACCAGTCTGATGGCCCCTGGTAATAAACTAATCGTTCTTAGTCTATATAGTGCGGTGTTATTGATGGAGCTATTTACCGATAGAGGGCTTCTGTAAAGGCTTTGTTCTTTGCTGCTCCACTTATGTGCCAGAATGAACTCAGGATCATTTGACTCGTAGTTGGGTGTTTAAATCGATCAAGCCAAAACAACTGTTCGGGAGCGAAACATTTGGAGTGATGACCTTTCCGCGCTATGTGCTAGAACTCGAATTCTTATCATTCTTGTTGCATCTATGCCACTGCTGTGAGTTCCAGAAAGTTTCGTTTTCTGAATGCCTCTCATTGTAAGAAATTGATTTGCTTCACTTTTCCGGAGACATTAATGTAGCATATTAAAATCCATTTCCCTAACACCACGACATTGTGATATTCCTAGTATGCAACTACCCATGTAGCCTGTTAGTTCCTCTGCATGTTCATTACATGTCACTTGACGTCAGTTGATGAATGTCGTCGAAAGCTGGTTATTTGAAAAGAAAAAAATACGTTTACTTATTAATACACTATTCTTCATTTCGTTACAATGCTGTTATCTATTTTCTCATTTGTCTGACAGGAAACTCAGATGAAATCTACTTATCTTGGCCAAGGAGCAAGAATTCAGTCTGTCATTGCTTTAGGCCTTAGACACCTTATAAGTGACAATGCGAACTAGCCCAGTTTCGCTCTAATTTTGCATGTGAATCCTACAACTGCTTATCACCGCCCCCGCCCTTATCACCAGCCTCTCGATAGAGCTTTCACCTCGACAGTTTTTCAAAAGTATCCCTGCCAGAAAGACGCCATTCAGTTTCAAACATACATGTCTTATCCGGGATTTGAACAGGGGACCAAAGCTATGATAGACGAATTCCTTATTTCCATGCTGTATATGCTAATGAAAATGGGTTTCTGTAATGGATAATTACATTTATTTCAAATGTGTAATCATCGTTCTTACTTTATCTGTATGTTAATGCCCATGCACTGTTCTGACCTTTAAATTTTTAGTAAATAATAAAACACTGCCTAATGGAGTTAATGCAGTAGTAAAACAAATAATTCTAACGTAAAATGTCCTCCTACATCAGCTTTAGATTATTAGAACAAAATAGCTCCTTACTTAGATTTGCCTTCCCATACTATTATGCAAAAGTAGAGGCGAATCTTAAATAGCATTCATTACGATCTCGATTTAGTATTAAGACGATCAATACTTTTTAACTTCTTCCTACGCTTGTCTTCAGTGGTCAGGATAACAATAATACCTCTTTTATCCGTCGTAATTGGCAACGAAGGTGTAATTTGAAACGATATATTCCTTAAATAATATATATATCGGCTGTAAATTGATTATTAAACCAATACCTTTATTCACGAAACACCTCATTATAGTAAGCGAATCATGCTTTGAATTTTAAAACTAGGATCAAAACAGAAAACAAGTCGTTTCTCCCGCCTCACATCCTTTCTCCAAAGGATATGTTTCACGCACCTATTAGCATAAATCTACGATTTCGCAATAATGATTTTCGGTATTGTCAGAAAACAAACCATCCATGCAGCTGCAGTGACACAACGATTTCTGCGCCCCGCAAAACCATTAGGAAGCCGGCTCTGCGACCGATGGGTTGGCCTAATTCTGAATCTTTTTCCCGAATTCCAGCTGTTATTGGATAGTCGTTAGCGGCCTTGTGATAAACAAATGCCGCAGCATTAGTTACTGAACATCCATTATAATGAGATCTCACTAATGACGTTTTAAACAGCAGAGCGCTCACTAGAATGGTGAGCTCAATGAATGATCATTCCGGTTCCGCTAAGTCGTTTAGCTGTTTGCTGCTAGATAGCCCTAAAATATTTCTCGACAGTAATGAATAAAGAAGTGCAGCTTACCGTATCTCATTACAGTTAAATATTTTTTTTAATAATTATTTTCAAAGCATAATATTTTCAAACGCTTTCGACCAAATTGATTATTGGCTTTTAGGTTTAAAAAGTGGTCTTATTGTTTCCGTCCAAATTAATTATTGAACTTCACTTTTTAAAACCGGTTTTCCTTGAAATAAAATTTTAAAGACTGAAAAAAAACGAACTCAGGCTTCTCTTATCTACGCATAGCAAAACAGTATAAGTAATTCCGTAATGATTGAATTGTTTTCCAATTATCTTGAACATTTTATTATTTTATTATGACAAATGATTGCGTTTTAAAAATAATATCAATGGGTTTACATTTGAGGTATATTTTACTCAGTTGCTTTTCTAAGTGATTGGAACTCGTAATTTTAAGAAATTTTCTTCTAAGTTAAAATACGTTTCTGTACTTTTAAATATGTTTTAACGATATAATGGTTTAGCGTGAATAAGTTAAAATACGTTTCTGTACTTTTAAATATGTTTTAACGATATAACGGTTTAGCGTGAAATACATTCATATTTTGCATATGCTGATGATTTTGATATACTTTCAAATTAATTTCCATGCTGTCATTTACTCGAAGCGCTAAGTTTGTTTGAATAGAGAGAGGCAGACATGTTTATCCTTTGCTCCAGAAGTGTTGCTTCTTTTTATAATCTGCTTATAAAATGTGGCTGAATTTGCAGCTCTTAAACACTACAAATAGAAAGACTGCCATTTTGATAATTTAAGGCTTGCATTTAAGAGCTACTTTTTTATATGTGAGTTCAGTTATGAATTTTCTAACTTTATTTGACATGTATACATGCCTTTACAAAACTTTATTTAGACATGGAAAGGTAGAAAAATTGTGCTGTGTACCTAGTCATTTTAAAGGCAATCTTTTAGCAGTACTATGGAAAGTAAGTTGGAATACTTTACAAAGGGCCGTAAAAATGTTCTGTGTATATATGTACATTTGCATCTCTTCTCCTCTGTTTCCAGCACCTGAGTTTCATTTGAATACAATAACCTTGAAACGACATACAGTGCTGGTCATTAAAACTGCTATAACATGAAGGAAAGGAAATACAAAAAAGGTATTTAGTGTACGTAAACAGTATACCATCAAGGCAAAATGATTGCATTTGTAAGCAGTTTGGGAGTTTACAGTGGTCGGAAATTAATAGAAACAGCTGCCACCGTTGGCTGCTAAAACGGCCCTTACCAGGTTGGGCATGGAATGAACTCGGCTTGGATGAAAGAAACAGGCATCTCATTCCATGCTGCTTTATGTCTATGCCATACTTCATCAACCGTATTAGCTGGAGAGGGGCTGTGGGCTAGTTTCTCAGCAATCCGTGACCAGATGTTTCCAATGGGTGACAGATGGGGAGACCGTGCAGACTAGGGCAACAATCTAATACCCAGAGTATCGAGGAAGGTCAGAACATGACGCGCAACATGTGGTCTTGCATTATCTTGTTGGAAGAAGGCGTTTGGCAGGCCTCGAAGAGAGGGCACAACCGCTGGACGTAAGATGTCAGAAATGTACCGATCTGCGTTCAAATTACCTCCGATATGTACTAGAAATGTGCGTGTTGTGTATCCAACAGCTGTCCAAACCATCTCACCAGGTGCAGGATCTCTATGCCGATATCGCAGCAGGTGACATGCGGTACCTCCAGACACGTATAAGGCCATAAGACTACTGCGCGTGGAACCCGGACTCGCGTAAAAAGAAGACTTTGTGCCACTCATGTATCTAGCTTTGTCGTTCGGCGACTCAGAGAAGCCGCAGTAATGGTCGGCGTGCTAATAGTACACGCTGCCTCAAACGCCGACGCACCGTATGAACGGATAGTGGGCGTGCTGCAAATATGGCCATTTTCTGGCTAATTCTCGGTTATGTGGTTGTACTGTTTTGAAGGGCTGGCTTCACAATATGTCCGTCCTCTCGGGAGTTATTCATGGGAGGACGTTGAGTTCCTGCATGCCCTTCAGTATGATCCTCAGCAAACCACTGATTATATATTCACATGACATTGGTTGGATGTCGACCAGTAGGCATAAGACGATATACTGAATAGATTCTGACCTTACAAAGCTCTTTCCGAATGAGAAATCCACTACACAACTTTACTTTTATGCGGTGTTTCAGATGTCGTTTCGCCCTCATGTGCCCTCTAAATGCGCAGAAATACTAATTATTTGCGCATTCCAACCTCTTCTTCCTTTCAACTGATCTTGACGTTCGTCAGATCACTTCTTCTTGGTGTTGTAATTTTAATGGGCAGCAGTGTACATGTCCCGTCACGTGACCGATAACAAGGGCAGGGTTATATGGAACGAAGAGATATTATTACAGCAGTTCATCTCCCGATCGTTGCAACAATGGAGGTCACTAAATCTGATACAAACAACTACCATACTGTTTCGGACTGGAAACTGATTTAAAATCTCCTCCAAGACAACCCTCCTCTTATAAGCAAGCTTAACTCCATTGCAGATATTGATGACTAGAGCTCTATAGTATTTAGCTAGAAACTGAAGAAGCGTATGTGTCACCCAGATGGTATAGTGGTTAGGGGAGCCTACTGCGATGCCGAAGGGCCCGGGTTTGAATTCCAGAGAAAAGCACGGGTATTTGTAAATGCATAGTGACTTTTCACTTACCAATCTCCTAGGAGAAATTCACTCTGCGGCACTTGCGTGAAACAGCGGGAAAACATCAAGCAATTGGCTTGAACAAATAGCGGCATGCGGCTGGAAGTTGGAGCAATTACAGCATTTTTCAAGCATGTAAAATGGTTCTTAGTAGAAGTCTTATAAATGAAAAAATCTGAGCATCATCTGAGGGAATTAGACGAAAATGAATCTAAAAAAGAAGAAATATTTGAAGAATTTGAAGTTAGTTTTCAGCAAAAGTTTCACATATCTGACAATGATTCTGAAGTTGATAAAAAGCAAAATCAAACTTTGCTACATTTGCTACGAAGGATTCCAACAACTTAAATGCAAATATGTCCACAAATAGTAACAAAAAAGAAAAGCCAACTGAGAATGAGATACAGAGATTTCCTAGAGATACGGTGAACAGAACTTGACTTCACAGTATATATTCGATGTAGCAACTTCAAAAAATGAAGAAATTGTCAGATTCAGTGCGACGTATACATATATACCTACCAATATCTAGCCAGCATTGTACAATAATGTGTAATAACAATGCTTATTGCCTTGATTATAACGAAAAACCGTGAAAACGACTCTTTGAGGCATTATAGTGAACGAAGTGACAAACAATCTTCAAATATTTAATGGTAAGGAGAAAAAGTAGCGTTTCTCTAATATTAAGCAATTTCAGTTTGAATTTCAGAGAAATAATTTCACATAATCTTATTTTTCTAGGTTCTCTTTAATTTATTTATTTATAATTTATTTTCAAATCCTGTTGTAAAATATATATTACTTATTTTTATGTTCATTTACAGCTATGCATATCGTTACTCAGAATGGTAGTATTTAAAAATTATATTTTCTTTATTTGTTCTCATTTATTTGAATTATCGGACCAATACGCTCAATATTTACTTAAATTTACTTCATATGTACATACACAAACTTTACATCAGAAGCCTTATTGCACTGACTATAAAATTCATTCTATCATTTAAGCCTACCAAATATTTTGAAGGGGCTTGAGAAGAATAAACAGGATGGTGTTTGAAACGGTCTCATTTATATAAGCTCGAAATTGTTGAAAGCATCCTACAAAGAAAGAAAATTAAATGGTGTAAATATCATCTTTGAAACAAATTTGAGTAAATACATATTAAGTAAAAAAGTTAAGTAATATTAGTATCTTAAATTTAAAATACAGTGGAATCTCAGATCACGAACGCTTTGGATCACGTACACATTTTCCAAACGAAAAATTTCTTTGCATTTGAAAACGCAGTCAACGTAGCGGCGGAAATATTTTCAGAAAAAGAAAACGGAAAGAAAGATTCTCCTCATTTTTTGATTTCCGATTTTTGTGCAGAATGGGGTAAGGTGCAAAGCTTAACAGAAAATTATCACCTCTATAAAGCGAAAGTAAGCCGTTGCATAAATATTTGCAATGGCAGTCCCATGTGTTGTTTTAGGAACATTTTAAAACATAGAGAAAAGCAAATCGCACTGAACAAAATTTTAATGGGAATAAAGTGAAAGCGAAAGAGATAAAAAAAATGGCATTCCGCTATCTGATATTTGTACAAAATAGGATTTTCATTTCAAACAATAACATTTTGCAATTTCGGCCTCTTCACCGTTTTCTACTTACGCGGTAAAGTTTCTTTCATATAGATACGGTAAAATTTAATTCAAGTTTTTACACATTAAATAATGGTTTAAACACTGTGTATATGTTAGGTGTAATAAATTACATCAGTTCAGGTTTTCGAACTTACATACAAAATAATCTTTCCTGTGCAATCCCTTTAGATCCGGGAACCGAGTCATTCATTTTGCACTAAATCTTGTGTGGGAAAATTCTTTCGGTTTAATAAAATTCCGGGTGACGAAATATCTTCAGAAAAGAATTATGGGCGTAGACAAAGATTTCACTGTATTAAGATTATTTATATTAATAAGAGATAAATGATAATGTAAGTAATAAATTGAATTGTTAAATTGAACATATAATAAGAGAAATATGGATTCAAAAAAGACATTTTTACAAAAATAAAAAAAGAGAGAGAGAGGAGACTGATACTCGAATGAATGCAGCAACAGTCAATTGTTAAAACTCTGTGAACAGAAAACGAATTCAAGAGTAGATTTCCGGTTAAATGATTTTTCCTACATGTGGCATAAATGGTATTCACTTCAGAATTCAGATTCAAAAGTATTCAAAATTCACATTCTTCAAAATTCAAAAGTATTCAAGATTCCTCATGTGTTATGCCTTTACTTAATACCGCTAGATTTCACACTGAACTTGTATATAAATGAAAATATAAGTTTCCGAACTTTAACTGCTCCATAGACATACAGGACCCATAGCAATAAAAATTGCAAAGTTCAATGATCTGCAAGGATGTCTTTATTAAATTTCGTAATTTTCCGCAATACGTTAACGGCCTTGGAAAATAAGTTTCCTTAATTGTCAAGACTTTTCAACCGATTTTTCTTTCGCCGAATGATATCTTTAAAAACTTATGCAGTTTATTCCCATCACAAAATTACAAATATTTATATTTTCATGTTGCCCACAAGCGCATGTTTTTGTTCTTTTCTAGAGCCTCCGAATCCAGTTCATAACTGCACTGTTACTGAAGAAAGTGAAAACTCTTTTCGCATAGTATGCATGGAAGGGAAAGATGGAGGACTTAGCCAGTACTTCTTCATGGAGATTCGCGACATGGCAAGCAATGTTCTTCAGCAGAACGTGTCAGCCCAGACCGCAGATTTCACTGCCAGAGCGCTTTTTCCCGGTTCCAAGTACACTGTGTCAATCTTCGCCAGCAACGCTAGGGGAAGGAGTCGACCTGTGATCATACACGCATCAACAGCTGCTTTGCCTGAAAGTCAAACAAGACAAGGTAAATAAAATATAAAGCAGTGGATTAAAAATCACGTGATTCTTAAGCTAAAAAGAAGTTTGAAAATACAAATTATTTATCTTTTTAAAGAAATAGTACATTCTTTTCATACGAAATAAATGCAAAATAAATAAACTACAATTATATTTAAATAATTTTTTGACAAGCATCTTAATTTAATCTGACTTGGATTTTCAAATATAATCATTATGGCACCATCACGGGAGGATAGCCTGGTTTAAAAGCGAACAGTTCACGAGACAAAACCTAACCTCATGCCAGAAGCGACTGTACCGAATCGCGCAGTGTAGTTAGTTGCGGTTCTCATCTAATCAGTTGAGAGATGAGTCTGATGAGCGAACTACCTGAAATAGTCTTCTGAGCCTATGATATGCTCAGAACATTGACCTTATACTAATGTTGACTAGGATCATACTTTCGGTCGTTATGGTTGTGGGGAGACTAGCATTTTTCTGTCAGACATAAAGAACGAGTCAAGCTCCCAGTGACGACATATCATTGTACTAGATTTAGACTGATATTCTACTATTTAGAATCGCCGAAGATTAAACGAGTCCAGATCTTGGACTGTACTAGATATTCCTATATTCGAGAAGAAAATTTGGCATCTACATCAACTTTTCATTTAAAATAATCAAATAACTGTACAGATTCTTAGTTAGAAATTTGTTCGAGGTAGAAGAACGAGATTAGCTTACTTTTACCTTCTTTTTCCAATATAAATATTTAAGGTATATTTCAGAAATCAGCGTTTTCTCCTCGATTCTATAGACAGCCTATAATTTATGTCAAAAAAGAGGTTTAATAAAACAGTAATAAACAGTTATAATTAATATTAATAAACAGTAATTAAGCAGCAATTGTAGAGGTTTAATAAAACAATACTTATATAAATGAAAAGCATGAAATGGAAATGATTAAATATATTTTACTCTTTTAATAATTATATTATGAATAGCCTTTTATATGCAAAATCAACATACTATATAACGTTTCTCCGAAATGTGTTAGGACACTTCTAAGTTTATTTCAGTTTTCTTTTAAACACCTTCAATACTGTATCATTTCTATACCTTAAAATACTAACTAAAATACTTATTGATAATATACTGAAGAGTATGAAAATAAAAAAAAAATGTAAATATCAATTGGAGAGATATACGAAAATACCCATTTTTTATAGAGGAGGATGGATTTCAGAATTAAGTGATGTCCTTTTCTATCTTTCTCAAACATTAACAGAATTAGCTAGATAAAAATAAAATGAAGAAATGAATCCTGTCTGAAAAAAATATTTTTTTGGAGGGGACTGGAGTTCAAAATTGAGGGATTTCCTTTCCTGTGTATCTCAAAAAGTAACAAAATTAGCTAGAAATTTTTACATACTTATAAAGATATAAAATCTAGCTCTGTGGAAAACATAAAATATGGTAGCAATGATGTGTAATAATAATATACTGCAAGTTGCTGCGATGGAGTTTTTTTATGCGTATTCGAAAAGGAAATACACTGCTGGCCACCGTAAATACACCCTGAAGGAAGCATGTACATAACATGAAATTTACAACATGCATTAGCAGAGGTGAGATATGCAAATGATTAGAATTTCAGCTCAGACGCACATCACGCGCGCCTCTGGCGCCACTTCAAAGCGTTATTTAAGGCTTGGAGTTTTCGACGATTTCAAGTTCGGCAAGTGTGTTTTTCTTGCGGTTTTTTCAAAAAAAACGATCAATTATGCCTCGTAGTAAACAGCGATCATCGTTTGATCAAGTATCCCATTTCGACAGAGAGAGGATAGTGGCCTACCGAGAGCGTGGATTATCTTTCAGGGAAATCGGTAGTCGTGTTGGACGAAACCAAACAACTGTAATGCGGATATGTGACGTTGGATGCAGGAGGGTACGACGGACCGACGTGTTCGATCGCATCCCAATCAGTGCACCACTTCACGTGATGACAGGAACATTGTGCGCATGGCAGTGACGGATCGCTCAGTCACATCACAAACCATAGCAGAGCACATTCAGTCTGTAACGCATCATCCTGTGTCTGCGCGTACCATTCGACGCCGTTTTCAGCGGAGTGGCCTGTCCGCAAGATGTCCATTGCTTTGTCTACCTTCGACGCAGAACCACAGACACCTCCGCCGCCAATGGTGCGATGAAAGAAGTATGTGGACGGCAGAATGGAACGAAATTGTGGTATGGGGTATTGTGGTATTGGGTATTGTGGTATGGGGCGGTATTGGATATCACTCTCGTACTCCTCTAGTAGGCATTGCCGGTACTTTAAACAGCCAGCGCTACATTTCGGAGGTGTTGGAGCCAGTTGTCCTTCCTTACTTTCAGGGCTTGCCCACAGCCATATTTCAACAGGATAATGCGCGACCATACGTGGCACGCATTGTCCAAGGGTTCTACCTCAATTGCCAGATTGAATTGCTTCCCTAGCCGGCTCGCTCTCCCCATCTTTCGTCGATAGAAAACATGTGGTCCATGGTCTCTAAGAATGGCGGCTACTCTGGCTACTGATTGTGGAAGGAACCACATTTCACAGAAGTCTATAAATTTATTCATTTGATACTTTGTCAACAAGTTATCTACTAAATAAATTTTGTTGTGATATCTCCCTTCTTTCTTGGTGTTGAAATTTGGGTGGCCAGCAGTGTTAACATATTTTTGACTAACAAGTAAAGGCATTCTATATATTCACTATATTGTATATTCGAGCCAGTAGAAATATATCACTAATTAACTAATGTTATCTTATTTGTAATGAGTCATCAGATATGATATAATTGGAAGCTTACATGCCGTGATGCAATAATTTTAGCAGCGGTACATTGTATTTCCCTCTATACTAAGATCATGTATCCTCACTATTGCAGTTGGAATCTTGCCTCTATCTTCTTATGCTAAGTTTTACAAATTTTTACTTTACTTAATTTTCGTCTTTTATACAATTAGAGAATTTTCTAAATGTTTCCGAATATGCACAACAAAATTAAAGCAAGAATTGAGTTTAAAGACATCTAATCAAAATATAGCAAAAATTGTGCATTGAAACCAAAAGTCTGAGGTCAACAATGGAAATGAAAAACAAATATGTTATTTTAGTCAACAAAAGATAAAGGTAGCATTTATTGCATTCGAGCTGATTACGATTGTTTTAAACCAGCATTTCCATACAAAGAATTAAAAATGTTGCTTATTACTTCAATTCACAATTTATAGATGCTTTTCTAGAAAACCTGAAATAATTTTAAATGATTATTGCGAATTTTAAATTTATTTTTATGAGATGACATTTTTTAAAGCTATAATACATTGCAATAAAGTTATAAAACACCACTATTATGCCCCTACCATATAATCAACACTGACATTTAACTAAACCTACTTATTTTCTCTTACTTCAAATTTGTGATTTATAGAGGCTTTGCTATAAACTCAAAATGCTTTTGAATAACAATTTTGAATTAATTTACCTTATTTGTCATGAAGTTTATTTTGTAATGAATGTATAATAAAATGCCTTTTTACTTATACTATGTGTTATGAAGATTAAGTAAGGTTCCACAATATATTCTTTATATAAATAGGAAAAAAAAAGAAGTAAAAATCGTTAAAAAGAAGAACCGCAGCAGATAAACGGATTGCCAATACTGCCATCCATTACGATTACTTAAAAATTGCTTTTCGCGAAATCCCGTTAAAGAGTAGTGTTTAGTGACTGTGAAAGCCCTTGTTGCCGATTTTTTTTTATCAAATTGGCTTATTTTAGATGTCCACTTTTATAAGCTTAGTATTTGGTACAAAACGTCTTATTCTATAACGTTTATGAAACTATAAATTTCATGAATGATGGCTTTCAAGTAATAATGCCGTTTCTTTTGAAGCAGAAAGCAAGACCTGCTTTTAACGAATCAAGTTTCCTACTCTGATTCTAGGAAATAAAACTCATTTATGCTTTATAAAAAAAATAAAGTACTTTTAAAAGGTGTAAATTTTATTTTCTGTACGAATGGAAAAATAAGTAAATAATTTATTTATACTATTACAAAACATTTCACATTAAATTTAAAAGGTATACCATTAGATTTTAAAGTAATTTGTAAGTGATTTAAAAAGAAATAATTTCTTAAAATATTAGAAACAGTCCCCTGTATTTATATAATATATAATTTATAACAAAATTCCAAATTTTATTTACTGAATAAAAAATAACATTATCGCATAATGTTAATGACTTCGAATTTTTTAAATTTTGTGTTATTTTTAAAAGGATTCGCCAGTAGTTGAGCAGTTAATACCACTAAATATTGGAAGTTCGACCCGTGTCCGAACCTAGACTGGTTGCATTTTTAGTCTTCGTGGTTTTTCCTCTTGTGTAATTTAAATACGAGTCCGTTTCTATTAGAATTCCTCTACAAAATCCCCTTAGGCAGATAGCGCTCCAGTACCTCCTCAAATTCAAATAACATAATCATTGGACAAGGCTTCTTCTAAGAGGAAATAATTTTAAAAACTATAATAATTCATGCATCACGTTTACTGCGTATTTTATTTTGTAAACTATAATAATAGTCTTGACAGAAATAACCAAATAATACTACAATTTTCATAGGATATTTTTATATATCTTGCCATATTATTTCTATGATTGTGGATTTAAATGTATTTTAAGATTCTTAAGTAAGTGTTATTTTCCAGATGACGACTGGCAACTAACTTTACATCCCATGATGCTCATCTTATGCGGAGTTGTCGGTGGGCTTCTTCTTGTCGTTCTTCTAGTTATCCTTGTTATTAAAATTCATATTATGAGAAGGAAAAGAAAAGGTAAGCATAAAATGATTTTGAATCAAAGAATAAATGTTTCAAAACCTTAACATCACACATGTAGGCGTAATATTTCGGCCGAGAATTCGAAAGCTATATATTTGTATTAATCAATCATTCATCAATCTTTTCAAGTTCCAAATGATATAACATTTGGATAGACCTTTATATTACACCTGAAGAAGTTTTTACTGTGATATTTCTTACCATGTTATCACGGCCTCTATGCAACTCTATCATCTTTCCCAGCTTCCACGGCTGCCGAGGTAGTTTGTCATCCCTTATCAAAACTACATCATTTATGTTAAAATCAGTGGTTACATTAACAGGTTTGAAACAATTTGCACCTTTTAATTGGAGAAGATACTCTCTTTTCCATCGTCTCCAAAAATCATTTAAATTTTTTCTCGATACAAATATCTTTTGATTAAAACCCTTTTGTTACTTGCAATATGTTCTTTAACATGACCAGCCTGGTGCGGTAAGGATGTTAACCGTTTTCCAGTTAGGAAATGAGCAGGCATGAGAGGGAATGGCTCTGATGGATCATTGAAAACGTAAGTAAGTGGTCTGGAGTTCAGAATAGATTCTATTTCTGTGAAAATGGCTTGCAATTCTTCAAAAGAAACTAAAGCCTTTCCTAGTACCTTTCTCAAAATACCTTTTGTCATCTTTACCATTCTCCCAAAGTATCCACCCCAGCAAGCTGCTTTTTCGACAATAAAATGCCATGTTATTCCCTTTGTACGAAAATAATTTTCTACAGGTGGATCAATGACATTTGCATATAACTTCTTTAGTTCTACATCTGCACCTTTAAACGTTTTGGCATTGTCAGAGTTTATAGTTCGGCAAACACCTTTTCTCGAGGCAAAGCGACGAAATGCCAGAAGGAAATGTTCGGTGCTTAGGCTAGAAACAATTTCAAGGTGAATTGTACGTGTGACTGCACACGTAAACAAACAGATGTAAACCTTGTCTCCACCTTTTGTAAACAAAAGACCAGCGAAGTCGGTGCCAGCGATTTCAAAGGCATTCGCTTCATGAATTCTGTTCACTGGTAATGGAGCAATCACTTGTGTGCCCCTTTTAGCCTTAAATTTCCTGCAAACGAAACAGTTATTCAAGCACGATTTTACAGCTTGTCTGCCTCGGTTGATCCAATAATGTTTTCGAGTTTGAGTGAGTGTATCTGAAACACCAGCATGAAACAAGTTCTCATGCTCTCTTTTAATTAGCAATTCAGTGAATTTAAATTTTCTTGGAATAATCCGTGGATGCTTTTCTTGAAACTGAAAATCAGAGTGTTCTAATCTACCATCAAGACATATAAGTTCTTCTGCGGTTAGAATAGGGTTTAGATCATATAGTTTGGAATCGGAACAAAGTGATTCATTTCGTGTCAGTTTAATAAAATCCTTTTCAAACTCACTTCACTGTGCAAAACGAATCCAGTAGGGTTCAGCATTCGCAAGTTCTTCTGCAGTTAGTGTTGCTTTAAACTTTTCAGAATTCCTCTTACAGTGATTAATAAAACGTAGGACGTAGTTAGTGATTCGAAGAACTTTAGATAACTCACTGTATCTATGCTAATTGAATAAGCCATCGGTACATTCAGCATATGCTGGTAAGGTAATACAACTTCCTTTTCTCTCCGTTTCTGCTTCATATGTATCAAAATCAACATTCGGTATTTCTTCACTATTTAGAACATCAGCTTCTATTAACCACGAGGGCAGCCTCCACCATGTTTCATCATTAATTAAGGAACGTGCACTTACTCCTCTAGTGAGTTTATCCGCTGGCTTCAGTTTTCCGTTGCAAAAATTCCAATTCGATGGATTCGTCTTTTCTTTGATTTCCAACACTCTATTGCGGACAAATTGCTTCCAATCGTTTGCAACACCTCCAATCCAATGTAGACATATTGTGGAATCTGTCCATATGAAAATGTCACTTTCTTTCAAAGAAGAAAACGTGGATCATACATAATCAGCCAATCAGCGGAATATACGTACAGCGGATCAATATACAATCAGCGGATCGTACATAATCAGCGGTACATAATCAGCGGAAATCAAGTTTCCTAATAATTCTAAACACGGCAACGTCATTTTCTTCAGTGAAGCTAGACGAGATTTCGAAATTATAAAACTTGTCGCACATTGTCATGGCGTCTCATCTTGAAATATGCGACCACACTGTAAGCTTTTGGGCTTGTGTCAGAAAATATATGTTCTTTCAGCTGCTGAATCTCCAGGTCATTAAAATATGGTCGAGGTATGACAAGCCTCTCAAGCTCGGTTGCTTCATTGCACCACTCCTGAAACATAGACTCCAATTCTGCTGGAGTATTTCCATCCCATTTTAAGCCCTTTTCCCACAGAATTTGCACTATCAATTTAATTCTAACACTGAGTGGTGTAATTAAACCTAATGGAACAAACAACATTCCACATGCACTTAAAACTATACGTTTTGTTGGTGCCGCATATATAAATTTGGTAAATTGGTTCAGATCTATCTTCAAAGCGTTCTTATCATTGTCCTAAATTAATCCTAATACCTTTAACGGTATATCTGTTTGATTCGATGGTGTCCGACATTCCATTTGGGTTTCTTTCCATCTTTGATTACAGGTCGCTGAATTAGAAGACCATTGCCGTAAATTCATGTTCGCTTCACTCAATATGAATTTAGAGTCTATTGCTAAAGATGCCGCTTCTTCAACAGTTGATGCCCCAATTACTGAGTCATCAACATAAAGGTCTTTCAAAATAGAGCAAGCTTCATTGTGTGAATTTTCATATTCCTTTAAATGGAATCGTATAGTTGCTGTCAAAATAAAAGGACCGCATTGGACGCCAATGGAACACATGCCATTCGTAAAATTTTGATATCACGACCACTGAAATCAAATTCGGTCCCCCCCATTTCTCCATAAAAACTGCAAAAACTTTTGATCCTCCTCAACTATGTCGATCGCTAAAAATGCTTTTTGAGGATCAGCACAAAATGCAATTGCGTGATAACGAAATCTTAGAATAATCTTGAGCAAATCTGAATTAAGTTTAGGACCACTATCTAAACAATCATTGAGTGACTGCTCATCTCTAACTTTTGACGTCGCATCATACAGTGTTCGTACAGTATCATACCTTCGACGACGCATCATACAGTATTCTAACCTTCGTACTTTCCTCGTATTACAGCATGATGAGGCATAAAATATCCAATTTTTCTAACATCATCTCCATGAAATGCAGCTTGCTCAATAATACCATCCCTTAACTGCTCATTAATTATTTCTTTATAACGTAAGTACAGATGTGGATCATGCCTAAATTTATTATTTAAGCTTATCAAACGTCTTTCTGCAACTTCATAATTACTGTTCAATGTGTTACAACCCTCCTTCCATAATAATTTATTTTCGTACATCTCATTTTTAAACGTGATATTTCTTTCATACATGTCTATGACATCTGCATCTGATAGCACAATTTCCGTCTCCTGATTTATTCCTATAGCCTCCAAATCCCACAAATTCCGAACTCTTTCAAATTCTGCTTATTCCTTCACGGAGATATGGTTTACACAAGTCCTATTATATTTATAATTTCCATGATCATCCGATCCTATTTCGTTACCTTGGATTACAAAACCAAATAAACTATCCGTAATTACTAATCGTTTCCCTAATCTTACGTTTCTTTCATATAAAATTTTCCAAATGGAATCTGAGCCGATCAACATATGTATATCTCTTTCGTTTTCCCAATGTCGGCCAGTTCTATTCCCTTACTTAGAGCTATGTTTCTAACCCACGTTGAAGGAACATCTATGTGGTCATGCGTAATTGTATCAATTACCACTGCTCTTATGTTTTTACTAGGGTTGATTCTATTCTGCAAATCAAGCTGAACTATATTATACTGTTGTTTAGGTTTACGCTCGCTACTAAAGCCATATATTTCAAACGTTTCACATCTAGTAACCTTCAATCCTAATGAGTCGGCAATTTTCCTTCTTATGAACGTTCTGTTGCTCCCGCCGTCTATTAACACCCTCAGCATTTCGCTTTTTTTATTGGTTTTTACCATGGCGCTGAATGTTTGCAATAAAACCGGGGACGCTTCTGCGCTCTCGGATTTGTTTACGGATTCTCTTTCACTTCCTCCGAAGAAATGCAATGACTGAACCGTAGATAAATTGTCGTCTGTTTCTTTACCATTTGGATTCGGCTGAATTATTTGCCAGTTCAGCCTTACCGCGTATTAAATAATTGTGAGGTATTTTCATACTTTGCACAGCTGGTCCTTTTTCCAGCAAAAATTTTATGTATGTCTACGTTTTAGACAAATGAAACATTGTCCTTGTGTTTTTAACGAATTTCGTTTTTCGGTTAATGGTAAAGGACATTTCTGAGTTACGTGAGATTTATCCGAACAGAAACTCCATATTTCATTTGGTACGGTTGTTAAAGCAGCCGCTGTTGGAATGCGCGCCTTTGAAATATTTCGTTTTGAGTCTACATAAAATTTATTCTGATTATTTTGACTCGTTCCTCTATTACTAAAAGTAATTTCATTTCGCTTGAAGTTTTTTTAATCTGATAATAAAGACGACGCTTCTCTTATTTCTACCTCCTTTCTCAAAAACTCAACTAAGGTTCTATATCAAATGCGTCACGCGATTCGCGTTGTCTAATTTAATACAAATTTAACTCTTCTGGAATTTTCTGTAGTATTAATGGGCAAAGTAAACTACTATAAGTGCCTGCTGCAACAACTAAAGACTTTAATATCGAATTTGAATTTCAATCTTATCGTACATTCTTCACAATGCTGGAACGTTCGCTCATGTCTTCACGGAGTCAATCAGCAACAGTTTATTCATCTGCGAGCTTATAATCAAATCTAGCCTTCCGAATCTTTCTTTTAACAACTTAATTGAGGAATCATAATTTTCCTTTGTTAATGAAAATCCCGAAACTGCTGACAAGGCAGTACCTCCTAAAAATATTTTCAGATACGAAAACTTCTCAACCTTTGTTATTATGACTAGCTACTTCGTAGGAATTCTAGAAATCCAACCAAAAACTACAATCACCATAAAACTTCTCAATACTTAATTTCGGAAACTTAACTACACAACTTTAGCTTCTTACTACGCGTTGTTCCAACCTAAAATTTTCATTAATCCGAATTTCATTTTGCTAAGCCCCGTTAAAAGTACTTTCTATATGCCTATCTATTTTCGGTTTGCATTGAATACCGCGTTCCTAATATTCTTCACTCTCAGCAATTTCATTTTCTAACTCGTCTATACCAATTATTGCTTCTATTTCCCTATCTAAACCCTTAATATTCTTTATCTTTTCAATCAACTGGTTTTGTTTATCACAAAGCTCATCAACGTTTTGTTCTTTACTATAAATTTCACTTAAAGGTTTATTTATTGTGCCTTCAATTTTTGTCAAAAGATTACAAAAAAAGTTAATTCAGTTTCGTTTCTGCCTTAACCTTTCTACTCTTTTCCCCATATTTGCATAAACTAATTCTGTTTTCAAAACTAAATTTCAAATCAATTTACAACAACTAAATAATCAAATCACCGCTATAAATTCAAAACTTTCTATCACATACAAAAGCATAACATTTCAAGAACTAAATCTAAAGGGACCTATCTCAATTCTATGGTCGTGAATCAGGAACTTTTAAAACAAAGGAACATTCCATCAGAAGGTCAGCGTTAATCACAATCACGTTCGGGTCACCACCAATGTGATGTCATCGTTTTGAAGTGTTGAGTCATTTATTTTACAGTAGTTGGCTTTGATTATTTATTGAAAACAAAAACAAATATGATTTTAAACAAATATTAATATCTTAAGCGGCACAGTGCCGGATCAATCTATACATCTTATCATATCATCGTTCAGTTCCGTTCTGGCTATACTTTCCCCCCTCGCGGGAAAAGCCAATTTATCCCTTTAGGGAATTATAGTTGGAACACGGAGCAAACTTTAAAGCATTTTAAATCTTAGCAAAAGTTTTACCCACTTTCCTAATTTCATTATTGAACTATCCCTGTTTCAAGTAATACAAAAGGTGTTTACACAATTTTAGAATATTTTCGATCAAAAATTTTTTAAACAAATATTTTGGAATAAAACTTTCTGGTAACAGCTTATTACTTAAAACGAGAAACATTAATAGCTACATTAAAATTTAGCCATCTATATGGTATAGTGGTTAGGGGAGCCGACTGCGATACCGAACGGCCCTAATTCGAATCCCGGAGAAGGCATGGATGTAAATTGTCTGTCCCCCCATAGGAGGTAACGGTGGCCGCTTATGAGGTGTCTCCACAATAAATGGCCACCGCTTCCGGCCTTAGGAGTTGTCAGTGCCGAAAAGGCAAAAAAACATTCCTTTCAAGATGCCATATGTAAACAGGCTTTGGATTGAAAGATATGAACTTGTACTTTCTTAAGAGAAATATTCCTATTCCGTAATTGAAAAGAGTAGTAAAGTTCATGGTATTAAGATTTCTGTGTACAAGATACGCAATATTACTAATTCTAAAGGGAAAAACCATCAATCATTACTTCTACGATGGTAGAAAACTCCCAACGAATACCGAAAAAGGCATGCACTGTTTCGAATGTTTCGAAAGTTAAATCGTTGATAACAGAAAATCCTCCGACGCAGAAATCAATTGCCATACGTCTGTAGCACGTTAAAATACGTCTGTAGCAACAATAAATAAAAAATAAACCAAGATTTGCAACATAAAAAAGTTCACCAGTTTTGCCGAGAAATGTCTACAATTTGTAGACCCCTGTATGGAATTTATTTAGCGGGAAATAAATGGAAATATATTGTGACCCTTTGTGAGACATGGCTTTACCTAAATGACTGCAACAAAATAAGTTATTTATTATCGAAAACGGAGAGAAAAAATCTACAAACCTACTTCGGTCAATACAGCTAAAGTTTCATTAAGGGGTTCATGATTGTCTCAGGATCCTCTTACGATGGAAAATTAAAATTACGAAGAATTAAAAAAATATTTAAACCAACTCAACATACTATTAAAAAAATTGAAATCAACGTTTAATGAAGAAATTTCATTTCTTTTTCCCAATGATTTTCAAACAGTACAACTTCATCAAGACAAAGCAATAAACTGCACTTCCAAATGTACTACTGCGTTCCTTGCAAAAATGAAGAGTAATACCGACATTGATATATATATATTTTAAGCACATTCCTAGGAAGTACCCTGGCATTTCACCGACGGACGATTGCGCTTTTGGTCTCTTGAAAAGTGTTCTTTGTAATCGCAAACCCACCACGATTGATGAACTCTGGAAAATAGTGGAAAAGAAACGGAAACCATTATCCCTAGAATTTTACGAAAATTCCTTCTATCATAGAAGTCGTGATGCAGACCTATGGCTCAGGAAAAATCCTATCATATTAAACATTTGAAAAACACTCCTTACAGTTTAAACACTAATTAAACGGCCCTGAAATTTTCCTTAAAAATGTATAATCATATTCTTTTATGAAATCTTTTTATCATATTAATATCCTAGAAAGAAAAGCCTGTTGTTGAAATGAAGACATGTAACTGGAGCTCAAAATTTCTTCCTAGTCAGCCATATTAAAATGGTAGTTACTCTGCAAAATTTATCTTAATCACAAGCATTGTATATTAGTTGTTACTCATTGCAGTAAGACTGTTAATTTTTCGAATACCTATGCTGTAGAAGAACCAACCAGTCGTTTTTTAAATGTAAGTTATGTAAGAATTTTGTTAATGACTGCTATTTTATTACAAAGTTTATAAGATATATTATTGTAACTGTTCAGTTTCTGATATCTCAGTTGCTCTAAGTATCAGCAGGTATATTTAATTTTAAATATTTTTAAAGGAGAGGAAAGACGGGATCTTTAACATGAAGGCTAATCGTATGAGCGATGATAGATTAATTCATTGGTTTAACATTTTAATATATTTCGCCGAACATTTTAGTTTGTTTACGTTTGGCTTAATCTTTCCATTTGTTTATTGTTTGAGAATTTCAATTTGGCTTAAAGGAGCGAGTTGCGACAACGAAAAACAACCTCTTATTGATCAAAATTTACAGTGACAGGAAAGTTAAATTCATATAAAAGAAATGTTACATTCTAACACGTAACATTTATTCTATTAGAGAAAAAGAGGATCCACCAAAGTGCCAGATGATGAAGCGCGATTTCTGCTTTACCGAATGAGAATCTACTATTCAGAAAGTGATAGCTAGACACGAATTTTTTTATCCTTCTCTTTGAGATCAAGTTTGATCGCGTTCGTTTGAGCAAATTTATTTATTTATTGAACATTTTACAATAAAATCTTTTGAAAAATCGAGCTTAAATTGAAAAATATTATTGGTATATATTATTATTGTAATATGTATTGGATTAGATTTTACATTGAGCTTAAAAAAATGTAAAGGAACTGTCCAGTAAACTGTTAACTTGTCAAATACTGCTCCGAAAAATTAGTTTTCTCTTCTGAGTAGTACAATTATACCTGGACATTTACTGTTGCTTTGTTTCTCTCTCTGGCCTTCTGTAACTGATCACAAGCTTATGCTACCTGCATTCAAAAGTATGTAACTTTAAAATAGGTGCTTCAAGGTCGTAGTCAAGTTCACTCGCCTTTATTTACGAATGGCATGTGCCTCGACATCAATACACAAATTAAATTTAGCAAATTACATAATTCGACCTTTTTTCCGTAACAGTCGTTACCTTGCTTATGTTGCTTGTTTGGAGAAAAATGGCTTTGATGTGCTTTTTCTAAAGTAACGGTCTATAGCAGAAGAATTAAATAGAGTGCAAGGCACCTGTGTATTAAGAGTATTTTTTTCCCCGAAAGGAACATTAGCTCACAATGACTATGTCTCGAAACGGCATTTTGCATCTGTTAACTACAAACGGTTTATCTCTTTTTAAATTTTGCCACCAAATATTATTACCCTGTATTGTATTCGAAGAAATTAAGTAATGAAGAACATGCATGCATGTTTCTCGCATTGTGAAAAAAAGATGATGCCATCAAATTTTGAATAACGTATTTCTCCACCCAAACATGAGCAGCTGGAAGCCCGAATTTTGGATTTCTGTTTAGTTTTATTATCTATATCATATTTGGTAAGGGTTTAACGAATTTTTGATTAACAAACTCAACGATTTCAAAGCGAGCATAGGCAACACTGTTCGTAGAAAAACATTGTTATCTCCAGAGTGCGAGGCTGTCTATCGGCAGGTATAAAGATTGGCTTTTTTTTAACATTTTGTGATATTGCTGTGGAATTGAATTTTATGTGTTTTATGAGCGAAGCACATGTTATTTCATAAATAAAGGTAACACTCAAAACGTTAAAAACGTCCGCTTGGGCGTTATATAAAATATGAAAGCATTCAAATAGTTTTCTTTTTATTTATTTATTTATTTATTTACATTTTTAAAATACGAGGGTCCCTTTTACCATAAAATTATATTTTGTGATGTACATAATCTCATAAGTTTGATTAAATTTACCTTTAATATTATTTAACATGATTTTATACTTCACTTATATCAGTCTTTACTGATCAGCCCTGGTGATTTTATTGTTTCACATCTGACTAAAATTTTTAGATAACTCGAGGCTAACACACTTTTATATGAAATATCGATCACAAAGCTAAACAGTTTAATGAAAATTTGTTTATTGTAAATTAAGTAATAATTGCTAGATACTTTTTGTAATCAAACACAAAAGATAATAACAGACACCTGTGGTTCCTAATTTTCAGATCGTTTAATGAGAACGAGCGCTTTCTTTTGTTCCTATAGGATATAAAAAGTGAAAATGGAGTAATAGGTATCGCATTACCTAACGTCTCTTTATTTCATCTACCTATTTGCTGTCACTTTTTTTATGGACAAGAAATAAATTGCGCAAATAAAAAGGCACTTTTTTACCTCTCAAATTACCAAAAAAAAGAGGCATAGTAAATGAAAACTGAGAGCATCTGCTTAGCTTTCCTAAAATAAAAAATACTCTAACTTAAAAGCCGAAATTGTGTTCGAAATGTGATTTGCTATAAAAAGCATCAATCCGTTACAGAACATGCAGCAAAGTTTCTCGCACTGTAGTGACAGCGTAAAAAGTAAAAGTTAGTTGCAGGCACTAGAAAGGTTATAAATCGACTGAAAAAAAATCCCCCAATAAACAATAAAAAATATACTTTTCACGCTGAAAATGTCTCTTAAGTAGAGGGAAAAAAGAAATAAATAATGAGAAACTAAAATGGAACGATAATCAATTCGCAGAGAAAGCAATAAACAAGAGGACGAAAAAATTAATGATCACAAGTTCAGGTATGTTTTTATGCGGAACATTTTTATTTCTTAGAGAAAGAACGAAGCTGGGAAGGCTACGGTTTGAGGGGAAATATATTGAAATGTTAAAAACGCAGATAATTTATACTATTTCCTCCAAGATTGAGCTACGGATTTATTTTTTAACATTTGATGTGTTTCAAATACAGTATACGTATATTATCACTAAACCTGTATAATGACAATAATTATGTAATACATTAAAAATTATATTTTATAATATGAAGAATTTTCCTTTGTGAATAAACGTTTAATTATTAATAGAATAATACATATTAAACAAGGCGCCTGAAATATGAACATTTTATTAAATTCTTCATGTATCTTTCATTAAAACAGTATAATCAGAGTATGCTTCCCGAGACACACAAGTTGCAGCATCCAACAAAGCTTTCGAAGAGGAAGCGTGAATTTCGATTGAGAGTTCTCCAGGATACGTGCAGGGTTCTCTGAATTGCTAGTTCAAGGTACTGACCACATATAGCCTGACAATATGCAGAGAGGAATGCGAGAATTCTTTGTTTTTCTGCTCCACTTAAAAGGCGACTAGAGAAAGGCTAGAGACTCAGTCGACAAAGTGCACTTGGTTATATTTACTGCAAAAATCATTTTATCAGCCTAGATGCCTAACGTCTTTGGAGATTAACATATTTCTTCCATTGTTTCGTGAATGCTTATTCTTGGATTGCCTGGATAGGAACAACAATAAATTTAAGTGTTAAGGCCAGTTCTAGAGACGTTCAGTTCAATTTTATAAGCAGATGATAACTAAGATTTGGAATTGTTAAATATGAAGTTTGTTCTATTCAACCTAATGTTTGCAAACTATCCTAATTTCAAATGAATCAAAGGGATAAACACTAGTCAGTTTTGCTACACTTAAAATACAAAATCCTCATTACAAACAAAAACAATAGCTGCAGCAGTGTTCTTACATCGAAACGCATTAGATAATTCCATTGTTTCATAATATGTCATTTTTGATTTCAGACAATTAACAAATAAGTAACGTACCCATGTCTTTTATATCAGATTCTTTTATATCTTTTATATCATATATTTAAATTACAAAGAACGAATATTTAAATTACAAGGAACGAACATTAAACTATGTATGATTTTTAGTGTTAGCGGTTACCACGCTCAACTACGATTTGGAAAACATGTGGTTAGTGTCCCTCTGAAGACGCAGTTTACTTTTCAGGTTTCCTGCTCCAAAAATGCTTAGCTGTCTGTGCAAAGCTCTTTTCAATTTCACAAAGCAATTGTAATACTAATCGAAGAGTTAAGATTGCATACTTTGTGCTATTTTGCACCATCTGGCTGGTTGCTGTTGTTGGTAAACTTGTATACTTTGTGTCATTTAGCCACAGCTGGCTGCTATTTAGCCCCAGCAGGCTGGTTGCTCTTGTTGGTAAAATTGTATACTGTGTGCTATTTAGCCCCAGCTGGCTTGCTGGTTGGGTACTACTTGCTTATGTACTACATGTTCTCTTTAAATAGTTAACACAGATAAAAAAGAGGACTTTAAATTTTATTGAGATGAGTAACAGTGCTTACAGGCCATATAAACAGCTAAAATAGCCCCAACAGAAAAACAGAGGTAGTACGAAATTCTCTTTAATATTCGAAAAGTATCTCAGTTTACTAAAACTGTTCGCAGAACAAAGCTAACTGTCTAACGCAGCAATTACCGAGTGAGATGTTCAGTAGCAAAAAAATCGCACAGCTAACATCTCTGAACTAACTCGCAACTCAAAAACGAGCTAACTCACTCACTCGAACTTCCATCCTATAGCTTTGATAAAAGCCGAAATCATTTTGGAAATTTCCGAAAAGATGGTTTCTAGGAGTTTGAAATTATATTTTACGAAAATTTCAAGAATATCACAATGATCCGAAGTGATAGGAAGGGGTATACCCATATATGAATTCTGTTTGAGACGTCCTTACATTTCCAACTCAAAACCACTGAAAATTAAAATATTTTTAATGTCAGTCCACGAAATAGCCAAAAAAAACGCAGCCACAAATTTGGTTTAACAAAAAATAAATAAATCATGGCAAAGCATAAATAAAGAATGATAAAATATAAATAAATAAATAAATAAAACTGACAAAGTGTAAATAAATAAATAAATAATGACAAGTATAAATAAAAAGAATAGTGATAAAATATAAATAAATAAATAAAATAAGTAAATAAATAAATAAAATAAATAAATAAATAAATAAAATAACAAACATAAAGTAAAAATAAAAGAACGTAACTATGCAAATGTACTTGGTAGAAAAATAAACATTTAAATGCGCCCAGAATATTGCAGTGTTATGAAGATGTTGCAGTTCAAAAATATGTAAAAGTCATGTTGCAAACAAATATTACCCCCAACCACGTCATGAAATTTGCTTTGGAAAATTATCAAAACTTTCCTTTATTTTAAAAATTAAGAAAAAAGTGTTTTAAGAAACAAAACAAAATATTACAATAAAAAAATCTGAAATCTTTTAGATTTTACATTACGTCCAAAGGGGCGTTTTTTTGAAAGTTTTGTGGGTTACCTTTATTTATTAAATATCACATTCTTCGCACTTGAACCATAAATTTCAGTTCAATAGCAATATCTCAAAGTAATTTTTAAATGAGCATATCTTTAGAATTTCTGATTCACAGTCTTGCGCGCTGGAGACATTTTTTTTGTACAGTGTTGTCATTGCTCTCTTTGACAATGGTTGAGATTGTTAATCAGAAATTCGTTAAAGTTTTACAAAATATGAAACAGATAATAAAAACAAATTCCAAATTTGGGCTTCCAGATGCCCATATTCGGTGGAAACGTACATTATTCAAATTTTATGGCTCTAGGTATCGTTGTTTTATTACAATGCGAGAAACATATATACATTTATGCAGATTCTTCATTATTTAATTTCTTTAAATATAATACAGGTCTCTAATATTTGCTGGCAACAATTTGAAAAGTGAACCAACGCAAAATGTCAAAACGAAATTAATAGGCCTTCAGGGCAAATTGCTTCTTTGGACTAATAACATGAATATTTGTAAAACGTGTGCAAACACATTAAAACAAAAAGTTACTTCTTTCGTGTTCAGGCAGTTTTATAACAGGGTTTTAAATCCTCTCTTAGGAAATAATTGAATTTACTAAGGAAAATAATTGAATTCAAATGAGGAAACTTCCAACGATATTCAAGACTACAATTGTTAAAATCCTGTTACGTATTTTATTTATTAAAATAAAAGTATTATAAAATAAGCAGAAGCTCTTTGACATCGTTTAATTAAATAATTACATAAAATGACTCGTGACTCAAAAATATTCTTATTAAAATTTTATATTAGAGAACTTAATTTAAATGCTCTTTATGATTTGTTCATTTAATATATAATAAACATACTGAATATTTGGTAGTATATTTTTATTTATATTATTTTAATTACAAGCTTGTGAGAGGTAATTTCATGCCATTTCGCTATTCGAATTTAATAAGCTATCATTCAAATTTTTCTAAAAGTAAAACACAAGATAATTTTATCGTTTTAAGTCATTAACAGCAAGAGGACTTCTTTCAGCCTTTCTGTAACACATTTTTCGGTTAAACCTTCATTTGATCATTTTATATTCAGCAACAAAACAAAAATAAAACAAAATATTTTACTTTAAAAGAAGGTGTGTAACAAGGCTATGAAGAATAGCAGTCTAAGATATTGGTAACATTGCACTGAGTGTTTCCTCAGAGTTATTCACTTTCAGAAACTGTCATTAAGAAACTGATAAAATGCATTAATGTATCTGTATAATAGGTATTATTATAAAATTATTTGTGCATTTATATCTTTATATATGTAGACAGACAAATATATATATATATATATGTAATAAAACTGTTCCATTAATGTAGTAAAACTGCATTATTGTTGTGATAAGACAGAATTATTGTAGAAAACTGTGCCATTATTGAAATAAAATGACCTGGTGAGAGCTGCAACGGACTAACGTTGTAGAAGACTGCATCATAACTTGAAGACTTTCCTACACAGTTAGCAAGATGATAATCGAAGAATACACATAACGGTAAATTCCACACGCGGTTTTATTTTAGTACAATGCGCATTATCGCTGTGGGTGCGCTATGCACCTTCCAATTTTGTTCAGCTTATATCTTATTAATGGACAAATTTAGGAAAGTAAAATTTGCTTGTAGCGACACAGCGAAAAGCAGCAGGAGAAAACGAGCGAAGAGGGGGAGTTGCGACGTAATTAAGCTTTTTGTACGAATTCCATTTCAGATCACACGGCACTTTAATGTAGAGGATTTTGAGTTAAGATTTCATCGGCAACTGCGCATCAGAACTGCAGGGAGACAAATTTAGTGCTGTTATTTTTAGAATGACATGGAAGATAAAAGGCTTTTAATTTATTTTTGGAAAGTTAAATTTTATATTTTACATGTTAGATATTTTTTGTTTACATACATATATATATATATATATGTATATAGCTATTATAAACTATTCTATTCTAATCAAAATTACTTGCCTTATTTTGATTTCAATAAAATGATTATTTTTTACACGCGTTAATCTACCGCATAAAACAAAATTTGCTAACTGGTTAAAATAAAGCATTGGAACGCTAAAAAGAATGTATTTGTCTACAATTTTCATAATGAAACTGGTTGTTATTAATCTTATACGAGAAGAAAACCACAGAAGCTCCAATGCATTCATCTAAGATCTAAACCGGGGTCAGAATACCAGAGTTCAGCGTTCCTTTTCTCATCGCCTCCAGTCGGCCTTTTCCTACCTCAGACCAGAATCAGCATATGAAAAATGAATTAAAATATGCTTTCGCTACATTCAGTTTATGATATTCTCGAAATACTTGAAAAGATAATAGCTTACGAAGTAATGGAATTTTTAGTTCTTGTAAGTCACTAAATCACATCCATCTCTCACTAATGATGATAAGTAAGATCCCATATAAATACCGTAATTAATGAATATACTGAAATTTTCACCCTGTTAAGATATTTCTTCCACGTTCTTAGCATGCCTTCGTGGTGTAATGGTCAATACACTCGGTGTGTATTCGAGAGGCCGAGGTTCGAGTTCCGACGAGCACGTTGCACATTTTTCATGTCTCCTGCATCGAAATGACCTATTGACTCTACAGTTTCGCCCGAACTAATAAATTTGATGGATGATAATTCTCCACCACCAGGATTTGGCGGTTAGGTCCCCTAATCTCCAGTCGCCTTTTAATCATTTCCAGTGCCAGTTATCTCATCGAAAATTGGACCCAAATGTTATGGGTCAACGCGTGGTAAACAAGCCAGACTGTTTGTTGCTTGAGAACAGTGACAATACGAGCCGAAACGTAAATGCCTGTGTTATAGTCATTTTTGTGCGATTCTGCTAGCTTGGACTTAAACGTTAATCTTTCTGGCTTTCGTAGATGCTCTAAATGTATTCTACTTTGTAATAGGTAACAGTTTCAAAATTATATTTAATAAATAAACAACACTTCAAGTAAGTAAAATTAAATCATTAGTGGAAGTAAATTTTAATAAACTGCTTTCACTTAAAAAATCTTTTGTATTTTGTATTTTGTATTGGTTTATTAAATTTTACTAACTAAACTGTTTTGTAAGAGCAATTATGTGTGGTTAACTCGTGTGGTGTACTGACAGGAATTAACTTTCGATTGCAACCGTGAAATTACGATGTTAATGTTCAGGAGCTTGGCTCGTGATGTTTATGATTGGCCCAGATTTCTTTTCACAAGCCTGGCTTCTGATGTTTATGTTTGGCTAGGCATTCTGTTCACGAGCCTGGCTCGTGATATTTATGTTTGGGACAAAATCTTCATTATTAGTCAAACTCGTTAAAGCACGGGAAGAGGTTAAAAGCGGACGTATATAAAGTATTTCTCCCGTTTTCTTAGCATGCCTTCTTAGTGTGATGGTCAGCACACTCGGCGCGTATTCAAGACGTCTGAGATTCGAGTCCCAGCGAAGGCATTGCACATTTTTCATGTCTCCTGCTTCGAAATAACCCATGTCTCTACAATTCTTAAGGAGGACGTATGAAAACTGTAGTCGAAAATTCACTTCTTAAATGCAAAATGCATCGAAATTTGAAAGAACAGTATTCTGCTTGTGAAGAACCTAGCTGCTCTAAATTCCATGAAGGAAGCCAGAAGACATTCGTTCCGTTATAAATCTTCCAATAAAGTAACAGCAACTCAGGAGAAGATTTAAAAGAGAACGTTTTATTAATTCTTCAGTCTAGAAACTTACAAAGCTTGTATAGTAACAAGACCCCGCTGCCTGTGGGATAAACAAAACACAAACATTAAAGTAAAAGTGTATTAAAATATGGCATTCGCAAGGTAAAAGTGTATGGGTTTCCCTTCAAGTCGTAGATTGCTGCAACCAAACACGGCTATCAAAGTCCACTTAAAGTGAATCTAGAAGTTGGACGAAAATAATGTTGATACAGTCAACGGTCCCTTCCAAAACCTCACTGCTGAATTCAAGAACTATGCTCTTGTATGCATTAACTAATTTATATTAGTAGTTGGAACAGATGCAGAACAGTTTATTTAAAGTTGAAGTGGGAAAATAATAATATATAGCAAACGGATAAGCTAATTTGCTAATAAACATAAAACCCTACATTATTTTGATGTCACTAAACATCTACTTGCAATAAGGTACAGCATAAATGAATTCTATTTTTGTTTTATTTTACTTAAAAGAGACTTATATTTTAACTGAATAATATTTCTTTCAGTGGATATAATAAAGATTTCTTACAGTCCTATTTGAGGAATGTTCTTCGTATTTTTGTTCTCTAACGTTTACTTCAGGTGAGGACAAACTTTATAACGTATTTCTCCCGCCTTCTTAGCATGCCTTCGTGTTGTAATGACCAGCATACTAGGCGCGTATTCGAGAGGTCCGTGGTTCGAATCCCGGAGAGGACATGCTCGTTTTCCATGACTCCTGCCACCTAATATTCTAATGACTCTACAGTAGCGCCCGAACTAAAAAAGGTGGTCTGTGATGATTCTCCACCACCAGGATTTGGCGATTGGGTCCCCTAATTCCCAGTCGCCCTTTAGAAGGGGGACTGTATAACGTATTTTACCGGCTTCTTATCATGAATTCGTGGTGTAATGGTCAGCACACTCGGAGCGTATTCAAGAAGTCCGAGGTTCGAGTTCCCTCGAGGGCATTGTTCATTTTTCATGACTCCTGCTTCAAAAAAATTCCAATGACACTACAGCTTTAAAAACTGACATTTATTTATTAAAATTCTTCTACATTTACATTCAAAAAGTGCGCTTAAAAAAATTAAAGTGAAAATGATAAGGTGGAAATTTTATACAGAAATACCAAAAGTTAGTATGACCTTTTATCAGGTGTTCTGTTTGGACTGTTGTTTCATCAGTTATTCTGCTCATTTAATGACACGATCACATGAGCGTGTATTGCCTCATTACAATGTTCCAGTCCACTCACCTTGTGAAACCTCGTCCCATACTGGATTAATAGCATCCTTGGTGATAAAATATGAAGATCTAGAAATCAGGTTTCATTAATAAGTTTTTCAATTGGTCTTCGGATCGACAGATTTTATGTATCTTCATTTTTGTTTCATTCCGTCACTTGGTTTAGTTACTTATGGTAAAGCACATTAGGGCTATCTGCCTAAGTGAACGGATGCCTTTATGGAGGACTTTTTAAGAAAAGCTGATTCATATGCATGTTACACATTTGGGATAACCACGGAAACGCCCATTCAGCCAGCCTGTTCGTCTGGAATCGAACCCGGGTTCAACAATTTTACCGCTTGGCCGCTAGTGAGGCCGTTTCATTCCTTGTCCAATTCGTACTAAATTTAAAACATCTGAATGTGAATAAATTCTGATAATTAAACCGTGCGTGCAATGATATAAATTACTGAATGAAGTATTTTAAAATGCTGTAGTAGTGCAGTGCTTTCGCTGCCCAGCGAGAAATTGGTTTATACTAAAATCGCATGCGTCCATGACACATCAGGAATTCGAACTAGTACGTTAGACTAACAGCCAGTCTTCTTTATCCACCATCTAATTATTCATATTTTCCATGAGGTATATTTAAGAAATATTAACAGAGCTTTGGACGTTCGATGTTTAATGTTAAAAAATGTATTTATAGACAATATTTACCAAAGATAAGTTCTTGTATGTAACACTGTAACATGTATATTTTTAAAAAACGGAGGATTTTCTTTCGGAGTGAAATTGAAGAAAAAGTGAGATTTAATTCGATTGATGAATTGATCCGTTTAACATCGGAACGCCCTTATCAGGGAAACTTTGGTAGAGCTATAGTTTGACACTGGTTGCGGCAAGATAAGGGCTGAGCTTTTGGACAGCTCAACCTGTCATTTAGCGAGAGTAAGAAAAATTACCTTCTGATAAGAAACTGCTGGACATGTCCAAAAGTTATCTTCTTTTTTCCCCGCTTTACTTCAAGCATAGTTATCAATGTTAAACTTAACCTGATATATTTCAAAATGTCTCAAAGACTGTCCATTAATAACTGCATTTGCATTACGTCTTAATAAAATCCTTTAGTATAGTTTATTGTAACATAAGAATTACAATGATGTGTTTAAAAAAAACACTGCCTATTTTTGTTATACATAGACATTTTTCTTTTCTGATAGGAATTTAATTGCAGAAGTTTTTTTTTTTTTAGATTTTAGAATAACTAAGAAACTTTAAATTTAATTGAAGCATTTTATTGAGTAATTATTTAGTCTTAAAAGTCACAAAAAATAATAAATCCACAGCGCTGTCGCCGATATTCGAACGCCAGTCCTCTCGATTTTCAGCCGGGCAATCTCCTAGTTACACCATGAACGGACGCGGCAAAGGACAAAGAAAAAACTTGTAAAACCTGAGAGCTTAAACTGAAAATACCTTTCAGTTTAAGCTCTCAAACATAAAATCTGAATTTTAATTTCCATACAACCAGAAATGTTCTGTTAATTGTTATAAAAAGAGAGGTTTCTTTCCTTTCCCAGCACAGTTTCAACTGAAAGGAAAAACATTAAACTACAGTATCCTGTAGAAAATTAGCATATTAGATCACTTAACTCTTTGAAAGGCAGTGGTTACCTACAGTAACCACCATTTCCTTTGAACGTCTTACTCACTCGTGTGAAGCGTTTTCAAGACGGACCGTTTTTGAAGTCCCCTTGTAGCTCACTAGATGACAATCAAGGCACATAAGCCAGCAGTTGATACAGCAATTCGTCTTCGAGAAAATAAGCATCAGCCATCGAAGGCAGCATCACGGCCATGTACACTCTGCAGCACTAAGAAAAAGCCTGTAAGAACAGTGTGGGAATGCTGCACATACAAAGTTGCACTCTGCTTGAAAACGAAAAACTGTTTCCAATGCCACCGAAGATCTCATCATAAGGCAGTTTTACCTCGTAAGGTTAAATTGTGCTTGGCATAATCCAAACACCTTGGAGACCTGTGTTTAGCCAATCGTTTTGCGCAGTTCCATCTCAGTTTTGATCTATAACATCCTTAAGGATGGGAATTGAGAATTTCCCTTTTCTGATGTTACTAATCTCTCTCTTGAGAGTTATTATCATAGGTAGATTTTTAAAGCCCCCACCTTAAAATACGTTGTATAATACGAAGCATAATTAACTATTGTGAGAATTAAAGCTTTTGCTAACGTTGTGGAAACCGATCATTGCTAACCAGCATGCCGCTTAGGGCAATCTTTTAATGTTTCTATAAACTTCCTTTTTATGTACATAAAATCATAATTTTTATACATTATACACATAATATTCACAATTTTAAAGTATGATAGTATTTTTAGTTAGCTTTGAATAAATCCTAGAAATTTAATGCTTTCTTATAGTTCTTAAAATCTGTTGGTTGTGTAAGGGTTCGTAATGGACTGAATGCACACCGAACTGATAATAGGTTGAAAAAATTTATATTACCAAAAGAAGCACTTTTGTGTTCTGGAACTTTCCACAAAAATACTCCTGCAGCTCTTCTCAGTATCACAGTACAATCAGTAGTCAAACTTCAAACACCTAAGAACTTTAAATACATCCCAGTGCAAAGCGCATATAAAAAGGCGACGCTCCTAAGGAGATCTTTAAATACTCGAACTCACGCTGAACCAAACATTTGAGAAAATAATAACCTCCCCGGTCTGATATAGTTTTCCTCCAGCTGTAAAGAAATCTCTGGTCCTTACACTCTTCGAAATTACTGAATAACATATTAGTTAAGGATACGGTTACAGTTACATATAGGGAGCAATTACAGTTATTCAATTAGAATGCCAGTTACAGTCGTAAAGGAACTGGGCAAAATGCCGCCAAGTGTGGCGACTTTTGGAGATTTCTCGCTACATTTGTCACAAAATTTAGTCACAAATACCATAGCCATGTTTTCGAGATCTCTCAATTTAGCGAGATAGTCATTCCCACAGTATTAAATAGACTCACACCCTTATTCTTATTTTTCCGAGAGAACATTCAAGTACTTTATGTTATAAAATACAAAAAATAGTACCATTTTACATGTAATTTCACTGAAATTATATACATATGTACAAAATTCGTAACATTGCCCCCTCACCAAGGCCTTCACATCCCGAATCATATTTTTTATACATTATTCGCAGTGTATTAACAATTTTAACGCATGACAAAACATTTTTAGTTAGCTTGAAATAAATCCTCAAAACTTGATGGTTTCTTAGTGTTCTTTTCACAGAGGAAATTTATGTAAACTGTACGCTTGTTAGCTTTTAGATACTTTTATTCCAATTATTAAAGTAATAGCAGTAAGATAAGTAGTAAGATAGTAAGATGCTGTAATGTAAGACACATTTTTTTTCACATCGTTTAAATTATAAAGAAGAGACATTCATGAGTTTCATAATTTTGACATTTCTGAGAAGGGAAAGAAGTCAGAATATTTTGAATTACGATATCAAGTTTCATTGCTCTATTCTGATTGAAACATAGGAACCCTAAATAAATATGAACAGTACAAATGGTAACTAATAAACTCTGAGTAAAAACTTTAAGGCCACTAAAAATTTTTGAGAAAATGTAAAATGAAATAAAGGGAGTCAAATACTATTAATTATTAAAGTTCATTGATAAGAAATAAAATCTATAAACATAATTTGTAAATACATAATTATGAGAAATATGTGGTTATTTACAAACTTAGTATTTCTGCCTGAGTAAAAACTTAAAAGCCACCAGTCATTTTTTGAAAATAAATATAATATAATCGTGTAATTACCATTGCAACTACTAGCTTGCGACAGCGCTGCAATTTTCGTATTTGTCATACATTTCTTCGAAGTATTGGTGATCTTTGTGAAGATGGCGAAGGGTAAGAAGTTAACTGATCGTGAAAGAGGAGAGATCGAAGTTTTGTCTTCAACAGGAATGAGTAGTCGTGCTATTGCGACAAAGATAGGAAGATCAAAGACTGTAATCAACAATTTTTTAAAATTGAAAGACAATTATGGTAAAAAGAATACTGGGGGAAGACTTAAAGCTTTCTCCTCGCGTGATGAAAGAAGAGTTTGCCAACTTGTATCTACTAGAAAGTACTCAACCAGGAAACTGATTCCGACGACAGGTTTAAAAGTTTGTCAAAAAAAGATTTATGACACAATTAGAAGGTCTGGAAGGTTCACTTATACAGCAAAATTGACTAAGCCTCAATTACTGCAGAGACACAAAATAGAGCGTTTGAACTTTGGCCAGAAAGTCATGACCTGGGACAACCAATGGATAGAAATTATTTTTTCTGATGAAAAAAAAATGGAATTTGGATGGACCAGACGGCTGGAATTTCTACTGGCATGATATAAGAAACGAAAAAGAAATATTCTCCAACCGCCAATTAGATGGAGGGTCTGTCATGACTTAGGGCTGTTTTGCTTACCATGGTGTGGGCTCAACTGCATTCGTTTCAGGTACAATGAGTTCACAAAGATACCAAAATATCCTAAAAAATCATCTTTTGCCAAATGCTGAATGTCTTGCTGGAGAAAATTGGAAATATCAGCAAGACAATGCATCGATCCATTCGAGTAACAGCACAAAAAATTGGTTCCAAGTCAAGAATGTTGAAACTGTGAAATGGCCAGCTAGATCACCTGATCTCAACAGAAGAGGTTATGCAAATGGACTTAGCAAGAAGAGTTTATGCAAATGGGAGACATTTTACATCAACAACAGAGCTGAAATCTGCCATCAAAGATGAATGGTATAATACAATTCAAGAATAAAAACTTCTCTTTCATCACAAACAGAGATATAACACACTATATTTATTTATTAAAAAGCAGCATAACTTGCATCAAAGGTTCAGTATATCTCGGTTCACATCTCAAACTCCTCTCACTTACTCATAAACAAAACAGAAGAAGCGCCCTCTATCGGCGTTACAGTTAATGTTATGGGGAATTTATCAACACTAAAAATTATCACTATATCAGCATACAAAAAATATATAACAAATGTAAGAAAACTACTTACATATCAATATCAGATACATTACCTGATGCAAACATAAGCAGCAAAAAAAAAAAGCTATAAAATCAACAAATAATTAATAGCATAAAAATTCAAAAGTTACTCAAAAAGTAAATATTAACTTGAATTATAAACAGTAAATTATTAGAATTAAGTGATTAACTAAAAATTGTTTAGATAAACACAGTCTATAAATATTGAATAAAAGTTGATAGTTCAGTTCATTTTCAGTCTGATAGTTCAAGAGGGTATATTAACTGCACAGGTCTCTTAAAGTCCCCTCTTTTAGTTTTCACCATACATGATCTAACAAGACCATCACGTCCTTTAAACACTTGAATTATTCGACCTAAATTCCACAAGAACTTAGATTTTGTTGTTCCCTCAAGTAAAACTATATCACCAACGTTAAGATTCTTCTTACTTTCAGGAGTATCGAAGAAATGAGCATTTCGTAAATTGAGAAGGTATTGATTTTTCCATTTTTTCCAGATATGTTTTAGAAGTGTTGTTTGATATTGTTTTCGTTTCAGTAGACCTTCTCTAGTTGGAGAAGTATTCAGGATTTCAGCAAAATTACATGGATATTCAATTGTATGTCCGATCAACAGAAAATCAGCCGGTGTAAGCGGTTCAGGTTCATGCAAGTCATTATAAACATATGTCAAAGGTCGTCTGTTCACAATATTTTCAACCTCGGTCAACACAGTCATAAATTCTTCAAAATTTAGTTGAGCTCTGCCTAAAATCTTTTTCAGAGGTTCCTTAATGCTCTTCATAAGACTCTCGTAGAAGCCTCCCCACCATGGGGCAAGTTCAACGATAAATTTCCAGGTAAAGCCTTCATTTGCTAGAAAATTTTGAAAGTCTTGTCCTTTAATTATACTGTAAAAATATTGCAAATCTTTAGCAGCATACCTAAAGGTTTTCGCATTATCCGAATAAAAGGTACGACAGTTGCCTCTTCTTGAAATGAAACGTCGGAGGGCCAAAATGAATTTGTTTGCAGACATGTTGGAAACAAGTTCCAGATGTAATGCCCGTGTAACGGCGCACGTGAACAATACGATGTACGACTTCTGACTCCCATTTCCAGATGTAATGTAAACAGGACCCGTGAAATCCACACCGGTAACGTAAAAAGGTGGTGTTTCTGTAATCCTCTCTTTGGGTAATTGAGCTGTCATTTGTTTCGCTGGTTTTGCTGCATATTTTCGACATATCAGACAGCTTCCTATGACTTTCTTCACCAATTGGCGGCCTTTAGGAATCCAAAACTTCTGTCGCATTTTTGTTAAAGTTGTAGCCACCCCTGCATGTAGAACGTTGTTATGTTCTCTTTTTACAATTAATTCAGTAAATCTGGAGTCTTTAGGAAGAAGAACTGGATGTTTTTCGTCGACTGTATACTCAGTACCTTCTAGTCTTCCTTTAATTCGAAGAATTTGGTTTTTATCAAGAAATGGTGCCAAGCTGAATATACTAGAGCTCGGAGAAATTGATTTGCCAGATTGAAGTGCCTTAATTTCAGGTGTGAAGAAATCCATCTGAGCTTTGCGAACACAAAATACTTCAGCATCCTGAATTTCAGAAGCACTTAATGGTCCACTATTAGCTGATAGTTTTCTTGCTTTAGCAACAAAACGTTTGATCCATGCCACAATTCTCAGAAATTTCAACACGCTACTAAATTTTCTTATGTCTAATAGTTGTTCATCTTTTTTCACAATAACGTCACAAACAAATATCTTAGTACGGCGTTCTAATTGTTCATCGTTCTCTATGTCAAAATTCTGTTGAATTGGCCAATTAGTACACTGATTTTGTAACCATTCTGGACCATACCACCAAAGTGAACAATTCTTCAGATAATTCACGCTCAAACCTCTGGTTAATAAGTCTGCGGGATTTTCTTTACCGCTACAGTGTTTCCAATTAGTGGGATTCGTCAAGGTTTGAATTTCTGCAACTCTATTGGAGACAAAGGGTTTCCAGTTCCTAGAAGATCCTTTGATCCAATGTAATACGATCTGTGAGTCTGTCCAGAAATATACATGTTGACAAATATGATTAAATAATTTAGTTAGATATTTTGCAATTCTTGCTGCAGTAACTGCTCCCATCAATTCTAACCGGGGTAGTGTTAAGCTTTTAAGAGGAGCTACTCGAGTTTTCGATAAGATGAAACTTGTTTTAATTTCACCAAACTTATTTATGTATCTAAAATATGCTACACTTCCATATGCATTATTACTTGCGTCACAAAATATATGTAAAGAAATGTCACTATTTAGCCTATTAACATTCTGAAAATATTTTCTGTCAATCGACATCCCTTGTAAATGAGTTATTTCTGCGAGCCATTTTTGAAATTCAGTTTCAATATCTTTTGGAAGTTGCTCATCCCAATCAAGACCTTTTACCCAAATTTGTTGCAGCAGGATTTTAATTCTAATCACAAACGGAGATATAAATCCAGTAGGATCATAGATTTTAGCTGCAACTTGTAACACTGTTCTTTTAGTATATGACACACAGCTAATTAAAGATGATTCTAAAGACTTTAAATCTAGTCTAATAGAATCGTTTTCTGTATCCCAATTAAGACCTAAAATTTTAGCTTGTGTAGCGGAATCATTCATGGATAAACCATTTTTTAACCACATGTCCTGTAACTTCTTAGAATTTGTATTAAATTTACGTAAATTCATACTCACGTACTTTAAAATAGTTACTGCATCCGATGACAGCTGATACGCCCTTTCTACTGTATTTGCTCCATAATACAAATCATCAACATATAAAGATGAATTGAGCATTTCATAACTTTCGGGTTTTTTAGTGATGTATTTTTTAATATGGTGTTTTATTGTAGCTGCTAGAATGAATGGACTGGTAGTAATCCCAAATGGTAAACGTGTCATGTTCATAATTTTGAACGATTTCCAATTATCATTTTGAAACCAAAAGAATTTTAAGTATTTACGATCTTCCTCGGCAATACTTATCATGAGGAATGCCTTTTCTATGTCAGCGGAAAAAGCGATATTGTGTTCTCGAAATTTAAGAATAACATCTAATATGTTAGGATTTAAATTAGGTCCAGCTTCTAACAAATCATTTAAGGATTTAGAATTTTCTCCTTTACTTGATGCATCGAAAACAATTCTAACGCGAGAAGTTTCTTTATCTGGTCTTATCACTGCTCTATGGGGCATGTAATAACCTGATTCGAGATCTTTATTCTCATATACTTCAACAATTCCATTTTGTAGCTGTTCTTCAATTATTTTTGTGTATTCTTCACGCACTTCTATATCTTTATCCAATTTAGCTTTTAAAATCTCAAAACGCCTTTTCGCAATTTGAAAATTATTATTTAATTCATCAGGGTTAGATTTCCAAAGCAATTTAGTTTGATATCTACCGTTATTAAAGGATAAAGAATTTTCAAATTGATCAATTATTTGTTTATCTTTCATAGACAATTCTTCACTTTCTGTCAAAATACCAATAGAATCCAATTCCCAAAATGTTCTGATGTCATTATTTATTACCGCGTTCTTCATAACGGCAATATTTTGTGAACAAGCTTCCTCTTTTCTAAATTCTGAACCAGTAATTACCCATCCAAAGACAGTTTTTATTGCGCCTATATGCTTGCTAATTGCGATTTTTTCGTCTAAAATAAATTCCCAGATGTAATCTGATCCTATAAGGATTTGAACATCCAAATATTTATTTCCGTAGCATGAGTCAGCTAGCTCCAAATGACGATTAGTCATAAATTCTGATATTTGTTTATTCGGAGGGGAAATTATGGCGCCAGAGATGCATGGTATGACGAGTGTTTCGATCTTGAATGTGTGGGCGTTATTCCTCGCTTTAATTTCGAATTCTACAACTGGATACTTTTTCTGTGTTGCTTGTTGCATTCCAAAGGAATAAACAGAAAGTAGCTCATAGCGAATAGGTTTTAGTTTAAGAATATTCGCTAAATTTTCATTTACGAAAGATTTTTGGGATCCATTATCCAAAAGAATCCTGGCAATTTTAGAGTTAAACTCTGATTTCGCAACAACTGTGCATGTTTGTAAATAAACATTTTTTGAACATGTCATGCTAGCATTACACTGTGAAACTGAACTGACAATTTCAGAATTAGAATTATTTGACATTTGAATATTCTCAGCATCACAATTTAAGTTCAGTGATTCTTTACATTTATCTTCAGGCTTATTCGTTTGATTAATTTTTGCAGAATTATTATTTCGGTTATTACCCAAACAAATGGAACTATGATGACTTCCACTTTTACATTTGAAACAAGAAAGTTTGTTAGAATAACAGTTTTTACTAATATGATACATTCTGAAACATTTAAAACAGCGTTTAGTATTCTTTAAAATTTCTAATTTATTTTGTGGTGACATTTTACATTTAAACGAATCGTGTGGCGCAGAACAGAATATGCATATAGTGTGTGCGGTACTAAATGACATCGCCGAAGGTGTGTTCTGAATCTTCACGAAAGTGTTTCGGTTTTGTAACTTTGCATTTGTATCACTAATTCTTCCTGATGGGGTTTGGAATTTTGTTTCGTATTCATTTGAATGCTTGTTCTTTATTAGAAATAATGTTCTTTCCCTACTTTCAACTTCCGTTTTTAGAATATTAATTATTCTCGAAACCTTCCAATCTTCATCTGATTCGCATTTTTTAGTAATATCTAGAACAATATCTTGCGGTAGTAATTTAATCAGTATATTACACAATAGAGATCCATAAGTTTCTGAATTTACCCCTAATGCTTCTAAATTACGAACTTCTGTTTGACAAGTATCTAACAGTTCTCTAAGCAAAGAGACATCTGATGATTTCCTAACAGGTGTTAGATTCAGCAACTTAGTTAAATGAGAATTAATAACTAAAGTTCTTTTCCCAAATCTTTCCTTTAAAGTTACTATAGCTGCGTCATAATTGTTGTTTGTCAGCGTAATACCTTTAATTGCATTCGCGGCTATTCCAGTTAAGTATGAATGTAAATAATTAAATTTATCAACGTTAGATAAATCTTCATTTTTGTGTATCAAAGATTCGAACTGGTCCCAGAATCTTTGCCAATCGGCAGGATCACCATCAAATCTTCTTATTGATAATGAAGGTAATTTAACAAATTGTTTTTCTAATTTTAACAAACTAACAGGTTGTTGATGTGTTCTTTGTATAACTGGTTTGCATTTATTAATAGCAACTTTCAACTTACATGTACAATTAATCAATTTTTCATGATACTCATCACATTTAATAATTTCGGTTTCAATTTCTTTAACATCTGTAATTTGACTTTGGATTTCAGAATCAATTTCTTTTAGTTGTTTAGACTTCAAATTTAGTTGTTCTGAAAGTTCTTCCAACTCTTCTTCTTCTATTTCATTTTCTAATATTTTACTTTCGATTTTAGAAATTAATCTTGTTGTAAGAGATCTTAATGCAGTTCGTTTAGCCTTTGCTATTTCCATTTTGAAATCAATTTCTATTCTTTCAAATTAACTTGATATTCTTTAACTAAGTTTCTCTTTCGATTTTAGAACGTTAAGAAGAGGAGTTAGAAGTAATTTGCAATATAAGATTCATATTTAACAATAAAGAATAGTGAAGCTTACCTTGTTGCAGATTAAGATTTAATAATCTTACCCAAATTCACATCAAATTGTAGAGTATCCAATTCATTGAATCAGGAGAAAACTTTCATTTTTCAGAACGAACACAATCGGCATACACTATATGAAATCGAAACACATTCGAAGAACATCAAATTATATTGCATTTTGAAACAAACGATAATCTTCCCGGCTGTGCTCACCATAATAAAATTCAAGAATAAAAACTTCTCTTTCATCACAAACAGAGATATAACACACTATATTTATTTATTAAAAAGCAGCATAACTTGCATCGAAGGTTCAGTATATCTCGGTTCACATCTCAAACTCCTCTCACTTACTCATAAACAAAACAGAAGAAGCGCCCTCTATCGGCGTTACAGTTAATGTTATGGGGAATTTATCAACATGGTATAAAACCGACCCCACCCTTTGTCAAAAACTCGTTTCATCCATGAAAACAAGAATATTTTAAGTAATTCGAAGAAATGGCTCCTACACAACCTTCTAAGAATTTGTAACTTTTTTCTTATATGTTATTTTCTATGTCGGCCTTAAAGTTTTTACTCAGGCTCAAATATTCATCTGTGTGTTCTGGAATATTTTCTAATAATAAAATATTTGCAAATTAATTTTTCTAATTTTTTAGTTTTATTTAAGCTCAATAATTATCAATCAAATGGTATTTTAATTCCTCAGTTTAAATGTTTCCATTTTCTCAAAAACTTCTACTGGCCTTAAAGTTTTTACTCAGGCTGTAATAACATTTTACCTCCCCCAATTGGTAAGTTTTTGGTTTAGCGAAAAGGTTACTTCTTCGTGACTAATGTCGATCTATGAATAAAATCGCTAAATAAAAGAGATGTGTAATAGCAGTTGAATAGGTTACCATAATCATAATATCTCCATTTAGTCGTTTCCCCACCGTGAGTCTTCGTTTAGGCTTTATCAAAAATCCTGAACAAATCTCAGTCTTTTATTTCGCTTTCGATTTAACAATAATAACTTAATTTACACATTGATACACACACGTAGAATCTGAAACCGCAATTTTGTTGATATGAATAGAAAGTATCTAAATTTAATATATGGAACAATGGCAAATATGAATGATCTTGCACCGCAATACTTGAAAAATACTTTAAATACAATGTAAATATATATTCATGACTAAACCTTAAACGTTACTGGAAAAAATTTCTCGTAAGTGTTCTTGTTCTTCTAATTCAAAATTATTATTATAATTTTGTTGACTACTCTAAGATTTTTTCCCACATGCAATGGTTATTTACTCAAATTCTTTTATTTCTATCAGCTCAGAGTATCTACCTTATCCGTGCCTTTTGATTATCAAGGTATTCATTCACATGTATAATGATTGTAAGATAATTAAGCTATTGAAAAAAGTTAAAAGTTTTCTTAATTTCACCGTCTTTTATGACTATGCAAGTAAAAGTAAAATTAATTCAAAGGAAAAAAAAATATATAACCCTCCAAGAACTGAACATATTTAGACACGTTGAGATTGCGCCTTTCATTTTGTTCATAATTATACCTCAAGGGTACTAAACTTAATTACCTAAAAACTTCGCTTTCAACAATTGTGGCGCGTGTTCGTTTTATACTGAAAATAGTTTCATTAATTAATTAATTCTTGTATAAATTAGAAGCTGCGCTTCATTTAAAAAATCCATTTTTCATATGCATGAATATCTTTTCAGGATCAGAACTAAAAGACTGAGGGAAAAGTTTGAGATTAAAAAAAAAAACTGAATTAACAGCAACAATTTGATAAATGAAAGAGAAAGCCTGTGTTTTAAATTTTTTGAGAAGATTTATGAAGGAAGTTTTTTTGATAGTTAAAAAATTAAAAAAAAGTGCTATTAAATAAGCAATTTTTAGTCAGGAGTAATTTTAGAAGTAATTAATATTTTAAATAAGAAAAAAGGTATTCTGTTAATTGAGTATCAGGTCTTATATAACTTCTATTCGTTTTACACACTTAAAATTTATAGTTTAAGTAAGTATAAAAATATCGCATTTATTATGCATTATATTTATATCCCAAAACTAACATTCTATAAATTCATTATAGTTTTACCTTCTTACCAAATTATTCATAACAAAATTGGTTCATCTCAAAAATGATAGTGAATTTTTATTCATTTTCTGGAATTAAAATTGTTTTAAAGTTATTCGAAAATCCGTCTAAATCCAGTAGCCTGCATATTTACAATTATCCGTCTATAGGTGCAAGCATATTGAATGTAAAGCTTGGTTCTGCTATAGGTGCTCTTTACTTAAAACGATTTCACAAATACATTACTTAAAAATCTGATGTATACCACACATGACTTCCTTGTACGGAATATTAAATTATACGCATTTTGCATTTCGTTTACACTTATTGGATTGACATAGATCTACTTCGTCGATAGCGCATAAACCACAATAGATTAAATGCACTCTTTAAAATTCACTATGTTGGTTTACAATAGCAAAACTCTGGCGCTAGGTACGATTAACAGCGTTATATCTCATTCGTTTTATAACACAGTTTATTATGTATATCGTAGTTTATTATATATATAAAAATTATGTATATCATCTGAAGAATTATCTAATCGTTGCCACATGTTCTATTCAAATACTATGATAAATCTAAAACGATGTATGAAATAAACAAACAAACAACTAAAAAAGAAACAGCTTTTCTCAGCCGATTCATAATTTTTCATTCCAGTAATTCAGATCTCACGTCGCGACGAGGCAAAAATACATAAAAGCTCTAAATATCTATATTAAAAATTACGAAGTAAAATTTAACATTTATTTCCTCGGATAAATTCCAGAATGGATTAAATATGATTTAATTCGCAATATTAAAAGAAAGCGTTATCTTTGTTGTTGCGAAGCTTAGTTTTAGGAACTGGACAATTTTCACAAAGTAAAACCTAATAATTCTACAATGCGAAAAATATTTTGTCCTAGTTATAAAAACGAACACTTTCCATTAATCAACTTTTGCCTTTGTCCCGACTTTACGTGCATGCTTTCATATTAAGTTAGGAGTTTCTGCGAGCATTTTCATGTTTAGTGCACGTCACATCCACTGCAGGAGGACAGAACAGCCTTTTTCAACAATGTATTTTGTTTTGCGAAATATTATGCGTATATTAATAATTGAACTCAGAAAAAGGAATCTGTCTTTTTTTTTTACTCTAAAAGAATTAACTATTCTACACACTCAGACGTGCACGTACGTTAACTATAAAACTTTGTTTTATTAAAGTGTATCCAACTAATCTTCACTCAGCGTAGATATAATGGACATTTATAGCGATCTACGGCGTAATTTAAAAAGAAAAGAGAAGAGCAAAATAAATTTATAAGAGGTGTAAACGTTCTGAAAATAGTATAATTCGTAGAGTGACAGTTTAAATGTTACTATAACCACATTTAGAGTAAATATAATTTTTCTTTTTTGGCATGCGGAAAGATCTGTTTATCATGTTGTTACTACAGCATGAAACTGAACGAAATTATCTAGTAAAAAGTATATCTTAACATACTATATATTTATATCTATCAGACGTCTGACAGTGAACTCGGAATATCGGAATAAGAATTTTTCATATTATTCTTTGATTATGATATACTATTTATAGGCTTTTAAGTCAAACTTCTGTAGCAAAAGTAACTTAGTTTGACAGCGTTGAATATCTGTAATGCCTCGAAGCGAGAAGAGAGGGGTGATTACAGCCAAGTATGACCTAGAAAGATAAGTTCAGTTTTATTAATAATTCTCATTTATTACGATGCGTTATATTTTCGAAGCAAACGTTATGTCGCGAAGGTAAACTCTGTTTGAAAGCTTTATATTGGCTGTCACAGTGCAGAGCAGTGAGAATTTTTTTACCAAAATATATACGAATTAACTGTCATTGGTGTTATGGTTTGTCATGTGAAATTATATTTGTTTTGAATTAATATTACCCAAATAGCAGTTATTATAAGTGTTTCCGATGGTTTGAGTATCAACGCAGTAGGAGGAAATTTAATCCCCATTGAATTAATGAAGAAGGTGAAATTACTTATGTTATGTTTAGAAATCCCGTAGTCAGTAAAACAAACTGGAGAGAAAGATAAAAGATACTGGTAAAATTTGCCCTGGAATATTATTAATCAGTATTCAGAGGTAGCAGAACGAAAGAAAACAATATCGTTAAACAATAGTAAGCTTATTATTAAGATAGAATGACACGTCGAACAACAATGAATCTAAAAGTCAAACAACAAAAATCAGTATTATATTTGCAAATGTTTACAGGACTAGTTTCGATGGTTTTACCAAACCATCATCCTCAGCTGTCAAATCGCAAATGAACGAGATAAGATCTAGTGATTTGATAAGATAAGAGTGGCTGTTCAGGAGTTAAGCTACTGGCGAGATCTATTAGTGAAACGAGAACTAAAACATAATTTCCTTAAAGGCTGAAGGCAAAGATGGATTGGAATTAGGATCGTTAACTAGAACAGAAAGATTTTTTTGAATGTGAAACGCCTCTGGAAAATCCAATTCACCAATGGAAAATGTTTTCTGAGTAACTTTGGCTTCAGAAAAATTGAAGGTTTGATTTTGGGACCAACAATGCTGGGCAACAGAAGACTTCTGTGTTTCGTTTTTTTTTAACTTATACCTCATGTTCCTTAACGCGAAATATTAAGGCTCTCTTAGTTTTACCATTGTAAATTAAACCACATTGGCAAGGAATCCTATAAATACCCCAGGAATTCATATCTGGAATGGGGTCCTTGAGTATGGAGCTCCTAATTTTTTTTATAGGAGAATAAACGACTGGAAAGTTAAATTTCTGTAAAATAACGTGCGATTTTATAGCTAAATGATGGAAAGAAAGGAATGGCAACAGAATTCTTATTACCTCCTAAAACAAGAGTGTGCCTTTTGGTGTGTTGAGATGAGAATTTTGTAACTGCTTGATTAATACTGTTGGGTCAAAAGCCCCATGTCAATAGCTACTGCTTTAAATAATTTAGTTCTTAATCAAGAGCCAGTCTGGAGGAGCAAACTTGAAGTGCACGGAAAACGTAGGAATAAAATGAAGCTAACTTATGTTTAGTCGGATGACATGATTTGAAATGTGATGGAAGGTAAACCGATGAAAGTTTAATGTAAACCGTAGTACTGAAGTTGGATGTGTTATGCGTGACCAAAATGTCGAGGAACGGAAGAGAATTGCATGTCTGAAGTTCAAAAGCAAACTAAATATCAGGATCATTGGAATTCATTGTTGAAAGAACTTTTGTTTAAATCATCTTTATTATCGTCAAATAGTGTATAGGTATCGTCTACGTAGCGAAACCATATCGGGAAATTTAAAGTTCCAAATAATTTTAAATCATAATAATGCATGTAGACATCACTCAGAATGGGACTGAGGTGGATTCCCATGGCTAATCCATCAGTTTGATTGTGATACTTATTTTGGAAAACAAAATGCGTTTATTTCTAGACATCTTAAATCTCAGATCATCTTAATCTCAAACAATCATCTTTATGTTTTAGTTCTCCTTTCATTAATAGATAGCGCCAGTAGCTTAACTCCTGACCAGCCATTCTTATCTTATATAATCATTAGCTTATCTCGTTCATTTGCGCTTTGACAGCTGATGATGATGGTTCGGTAAAACCATCGAAACTATTCCTATAAAAATTTGCAAATATAAACGCTGATTTTTGTTGTTTGACTTCTAGACTATTGTTGCTAAGTTATGTCATTCCTTGTGCCATCACAATTCGGAAATCACAAGGAGAATCATTCAGTGAAGTTCTTTACGAATATAATATAATACTAAGATAATACTCAGAATCCTTTGCAGAATGTATTATATGTTGCTTTATTGTAAGTGACTATCATTGAAAGACTACGTATAATGAAAAACTGAT
>KK113817.1:295421-306236 GCA_000611955.2 Stegodyphus mimosarum
GCCAAAATCAAAAGTAAACTTTTTAAGTATTGAAAAATCAGTTATTGTTATTGATAGCAGATTAATCGACTTATCAAGGGGATAAACCAATCTACCATCAATTAACAGTAACTAAAATAAGAGAGAGTGTTTCATCTTACTTCCAAGTAAGCATCAAATTATTTGCTAGATTCAAATTACTAATTGATTCTCGATCAAAGTAAAGATATTAGTCACTAAACCAAAAGAATCCTGTTAAAAACCAAATAATCTTTAAGATTAAAATTTTTTCTCTAAGAACACAATTAATCTGAACGAGACGCTTACGTTAGAATACATATCTCCTACATTCTCTTTACATTTCAAATACATAAGTAAATTCAAGAATAAATTTTAAAAATCGTAAGAATATAAAAAATAATAATCCATAAAATTAAAGTTAAAAACTGCAGTAAAAACAAAATTTAAAAATCAAACTAGTAAGTAAAAATTAACCAACTTGCCTTAAAATCTTTTAAAAACCAAATGACTGGAATGCAAGTACGTATTAAGAGATGGAAGCAATAAGGTTGTCGTAATAAGTAGTTTTCTATTGAAGAAAGGTTAGCCTAAATTGGCGACAAAACTACAAAGTTTCTTGGAGATATAATACACAGAGTGCAGGCTGTTATATATATTATTATTATTATTATTATTTCATTGCATATAGAATTCATATTATACATTGCATATGTATGCGTACATATTGTAAAAATTACATACATATTATACATTACACATACATTATACATTATTATTACATATATATATATATAATATATATATAATAAAAAATTACTCTCCAGTATTGATGGTGAAGAACGTAGAAGTTTGAACCTGTATTGAAAAGCGAGAATCTTGATGGCGTAGAATGCTAATCCAGCACTAAATAGGAAACTGGCAGTTGAGGCAGATAAAATTTTTAGTTTATTTCAGTAAACACGTTGCGGCTAGGAACAACTTGGTACATTATTTCAAGAGGTTTTCAAAGGTATAACTACTTCAAGAGGTTTACATTTTTCATAACTCTGCAGTAAGAAGGAAGCAGCAGACAGAAGTCCAGCTAGGCCGAAGATCAGCGAGCGATTGCGTTATGTTCAATATGAAATCTTAATTCAGACAAAGTTAGTTTTGGTTCTCAGTGCATTTTGATTGGATAACTATACTGCTTTAAAATTCTTATTGGTTGTTTTAGTTCCATTGACATCATCAGAATTATGTAAGAGTCATATGACATGGATTAATCTCGAAATGACACAGTACAAAGGGAGATTACCATATTTAGAATATGGAAATGAACTTGCGCTGCTAATTTAAATTCTAATTTATGCTTTACATATTTTTATTCTTCTTACAAATAAATATGCAACAACCAAGTCTATTCCCGACCTTTATTTCGCAAAGCATAAAGGCAATAACTTTGTCCTACCCGCCACAAGAAAATGTATCCAGGGGAGTAAATCCGAAATACTCGGGACTACTGTGTTGTCCTGTAGTCCTATACCTTTCGTCTCTGTGCCAAATTTTCATTAAAATCTCTCAAGCGTAATCTAGACAATGATATCTATGTAGTGAGCCGCTGCTTAACGCTCAACAATTGTTGGTGAAAGAGATAATCTTCGGTGCTTTCTGTCAGCTCTGTCAAATGCAAACTTTTCAGTACATCCAAGAAAAATTTCCAAACGAAGCATAGTTTTCAGTCATATCAGTGAAGATAAACAAAATTTATGAAAAACGAACAAAGGATTTTGCTTGTAAGCAATATATATATATATATGTGTGTGTGTGTGCTCTTAATCCCCCCTCTATGTATTAAAAATCGTAATAACGTTTTTGGACTTCGTCATTTCTAGATGAATCCCTGTCACATGGCTTGCGTAAAGCTAAAGATGTACCTGATTCGGAACCTGAACTCAAAATTTCGAGAAGTGAAACTTTTCTCTTAATAAGAAACTTAAACCAGAATTTTCTCTTCGTATTCTTCCATACTGGACAATTACGAACTTTTGCGTCTACCTCTGTTGCGGTTTGGATGCTATTTCGCTCTGCTCTTTTTCTAGCTCAACAGTATAAAAATGTAAATGTTCTTGATTAGGCACGATTAGAGTGCCAAGTAAATTGTGGCTGCAAATGTCAATTGAAATAAAGTTGACTATTTAATCTTACTCAGCTGCCATGTTTCCTTTTCAGTATGGATCCACATTCTCCGCATCAGCATTATTGCATCTTATCATGAATAAACTTGTGTCATTAGCTTCATATAACAGCACGTAACTATTTCGTAGACTTGAAGTTGCATTTCTTCAATCTAAATATATATTTTATGATAGAAATTTTTCATTATCCAATAACAACTGCTATTTGATGCTATTATATGTTACTCGAAGAGCAAACTACATAAGGTCGGATATGTATTTTATTGTCACAGGCAAAAATTGTTTAGTAAACTTCATTTTATTATTCTAGGAAATAACTGATGTTACGTTTTCTCGGATTGCATGAGCCTTATTTTTTATGTATTTATTAAAATATGGATGTAAAACTGTTTTCCCGCCTCGACAAAGATATTTACAAATACTGATAATTTTTATGACTGTAATTATTGATGGGCACAAATGCCATATGTATGCATATAATCTTAGTTTTAAAATGACATTAATATGGTTTAACTAGTTATAAAAGATGAATTGCTTTAATGAACACCTGTAGTTGCAGTACTGATTAATGCGCTACACAAAAACTATTATATAAATTTTATTTCTCATGATCTGTTGCAAAGTTTACGGTAATGTCCTTTTATGTAATATGAAAATTCATTATAGAATTATACTGCAGCTTTGATTGCATTATCAGCATTTTGAAAAAATGACATTATATACTTTTTTCTCTTTCCAGATATGACATCAGCATCTGCAAATGAAAAGTAAGTTTATATTAATTATCTATCTTTTATCAACTTATCGTCTTTTGCTTTTTACAGTTAATGAACATTTTTAAATGTTCTAGAAATTTAGAAAAGTCTGTTGTATAAATATCAGAAAAGGAGAAAAATAATATGAACAGGTAAAAATAGAAATCGTAAATTTAAGAACGATAACCCTATTAATATTCAAAGGTGATAAAGATATGGATCAGATAATCGACATTCTCTATTTCGAAGAACTAAAAATGAAATTTTCATTAAAATTTGGGAAGTATTATACGTACCTATAATGTTTGCATTATATGTATGCGTAATATTACCTTTAATTGCATTTATCAAACTATGCTCGGTAAGTATTAATCTAGAAGTCAAATAACAAAAGTAGATTAATAAAAACAAGTTCAATACTTGTTCGACGTATTATTTTATCTTAATTAATTGGCTTGTTATTCTGTCTTAATTAATATATCTTAATTAACTTAGTATTCTTTGGTAAGGTTTTCTTAATAAAAAGGATGTGCAACACTATTAAGTAAAAAATACGCTGTTTCAAAATATTTCTATATCTTGAAAAGTAATTTTTATAGTAATAATTTTACTTCCGAATTTAAACGAAAGTTTTCTAAAAATGAACGTAAAAAGTTGTTTACAAATGCAAACTATTTTTTCAGTGATTGCATTTTTATTGCGTGCGGTACTTAACGAATTACTTTCAAAGCATTTGGAAGAAAAACAAGCTCACATTTTATTTAGAAATAACAAAAATGCTGAAAAAAATTAATTTAAATTATATACTTTTCTGAGCGTGCTTGTCTTATTCTAAAGGCTCTTGGATAAGTTTACCTCGTAATGCCAGATTTCGAATTACCAACAGATTAAAATTTAAATAAATTGCAAGTTTCCTTTGTTTTAATAAACAAGTTATTTTATGCTTTGTATCTTTATTGTCACTTCTTCCTGTCGTCTTCAGCCAGAATGTAAATATAGATCGCATTTATTTAAAGTAAGTTTTTTTTCTTTTTTTTTAAATTCAAAGACAGAGCATGTTATGCAGTTCGAGACCACGTTGCTTGGACTGCTAGATAAGATAAGATTTGCCGTATTCGGCCTTGCATTATAATTGCCTCTAGATGAATTTCATGCTGGTTTTTCTGCTGGTAGCATTCGGCTACTAGTTTACTTGAAATTGAATTTTACATTTAAACTTACTGTAGTTTAAGTTATCTCGCATTTACTTTTATATAAAGGATCATTTAGGCATCGCAATTTTCTGCTTTTACTCAGCAATAATGCGCTTAAACTTCTACCAAGAGTTTGCACACTTTGGATGAATGCAAATAATATACTAAACCCCACAAGATGATGCTATATTTACCCCGAATTACTAGCTATTGAACATAAAATTTAATAAAAAAGTTTCTTTTAATCTAAAACACACATACAGTATATAAATAAATATACTACAGAATTGTGTCAGTTTTAGCATATAATCTATTTATTCTGTTAATTGTAGGTAAATGCATAGTTTTCGACGCAATAAAATGATCTCGATATATTGGCTGCATATATATTAGACTGAGAATGTATGTCAAGGATCGATTATTAAAAATTTCCAGTAGTTACTGGAATAGGACAAATAAAATTTCTTTGTTCTCGACAAGCTCCTCCAGCTTTGACACTAAACTACAAAAAATGGAAAAAAAAGAAATCTCTATAAATTATAAAAAAAAAAAAAATATTAGTCCAAAGGGGCTTTGTCCCTGAAGGACTATTGTTTTCATTTTGCGATTTTGCGTCGGAAACATTAAAAGTCAGAATCACTTTTCAAACTGCTGCCACCAAATCTTGCAGAGTGGTAATATATTTAAAGAAGTTAAATAATGAAGAATATGTAAAAATGTATATATATTTCTCCAAATATGATAAAACAATCGGTACTTAGAGCCATCCAATTTTATATAACGTACGATTCCACCCGAATATGCGCATCTGGAAAGCCAAATTTAGAATTTGGAATTTGTTTTATCATCTATTTCATATTTTGTAAAAATTTAACGAATTTTTGATGAACAAACTCAAACGATTTAAAACGAACAATGGCAACGCTCTACGTGGGAAAAAATCTTTTTATCTAAAGCGAGCGGAGCTGTGTATCGGAAATTCTAAATATGACTCATTTTAAAATTATTTTGCGATATTGCTGTTGAACTGAATTTTATGTTTTAAGTGCGAAGAACATTATATTTACTAAATAAAGGTAACAATCAAAACGTTAAAAAACGCCCCCTTTTGGCGTAATTTAAAATCTGAAATCTTTCAGATTATTGTTTTAGTATGCATTGTAAAAAATATGTTGTCATTCTCTAAAATAAAATTTCAGGTGCGATTGCTGCCGATAATAATATTCATAAATTTTAAAACCTCACACTTAACGTTACTTATGTTTATGCTTATGTTATGAGGTTTTCCATATTTACCCGAATTTTTAGCCTAATTTGAATTTTAGAAAACACTTATTAGTTAAATTACAATGCATTTTCATCTCGTACTGTTCCATTACTTATCGAAACCCATCAGCGGCAGAAGCAAAACTGATAGTTTGACGCAGATTCAAATCTTGGCTGAGTGACTGTAGGGGAGATACTGTGGTTTGCTTCATGTATATGGTGAATACTTTTAAAAGTATCCCTTGAAACGTCCATTACGTCAGACATTTCTTTTTATGAGTCTGCAGTCGTTTTGTGCTTAGCTATTATTCAATTAATTATGAATTGAATTCTTGTAAAATGTTAAAAATGGCAAGCGTAAAAAGTAATTTTTGTTTAATAATTAGAGCTGTATATGTTTCTTCTTATATGATTTAAACGAACCTGTAAAAGATTAAAGGGAAATTTGAGAATTTACATAGTTTATCTTATGCAAAATTAGTAAGAAAATCATTATATTATCAAATTAATGGGGGGAGGAAGCCTTTTGTAAGGTAACGTTCAATTGTTCGTTATTTAAGAAATCGCTTAGAAGGGGGAAAGCCTTAATTTGATGCCTTAATTCTATTGTTTGTTAAGGAAAACTAATAGTATAAATCTATATAAATGCCATTACCATTATTACATTTATGTTTACGTTTATTACAAAACATTTATTATTTATTTATGTTTTAACGTTTTAGAATAAATATAAAAAAATTACCTGATGATATAGCATTACGAATGCATGCATATAATACGCAGTATCAGAAAGTTTAGCTATACCACAGAAATCAAAATGAGAATGGGATCTTTCAAAATATATATAATAGATACACTGCTCTTCTTTGTGCTTTTAATATCAACAAATTATGAAAAAAATAAAATAATAATGAAACATTCTCTGGCATATCCTAAAAATACCGTTTGTTTTAAAAAAGGACTTATTTTGTTTCAGAGTCCGATTAAAAGGCAATCCTTAGGAAGTTATTTAAAAGATAAATATCGCTATAAAATGAAAAGAACGTCTTCCTTGAATAAGACTTTCAAGTTATTTTCTAAATGTCAAAAGTCAGTTTATAATTTTCGACTCATATTTTCGGAAATAAGCGCAGACGGAATAAAAATAAAGTAATTATCCCGTTCATAAGAAAGACTTGTATCTTATTTATATGTTAAGAAATTTCTAATCTATCGGAATATTTTTTTTTAAATGTCAATGTTGACACTGACGTATGCTACGCAAATTATTGTTAGTCTTTTACAAATCGCTATTTTAACTGTCTTTCGTGACTTTTGAAATCTCCTTTATCACTTCAGTTTGTTTCTTTAAATTTGAAAAAAAAGCTAATCACTACGTTATTTGCATGTACACTCACGTTTGTGAAAATTGCAACACCAAGAAGGAATCGTCATAATTGAATGCAATTTAATACACAGTTGAGTGGTAGTGGTACAAATAAATGATTAAATGTTCAAAACAAACAAACAAGAACAAGAGATCAGAATCAGTATTTTGTGTGGCCACCACGCGCCGCAATAAGTGCTGCTACACGACGTGGCATGGAGTCAAACAAAGTTTGAATGTCTGACTGAGGAAGAGCATTCCATATCGTTTGTACGCGTACCCAAAGTTCGTCTGCAGACGCAACAGGACGAGGATCACGAGCAAGACGCCGACCAATGACATCCCACACATGTTCAATTGGCGACATATCCGGGGAACACGCAGGCCAAGGAAGAAGCTGTACCTGCTGCGCTGCAAAGAAGGATTTAACAATCCGAGCAGTATGAGGGCGGGCATTGTCCTGTTGAAATACAGCGCCTGGCAAGCTTTGAAGGAAGGGAACAGCTTCGGGCTGTAGAACTTCACGGATATACCGGTTGCTGTTCAGATTGCCCACAATTCGTAGCAATTGAGATCGTCTATGATATGCTATGGCGCCCCAGACCATAACTCCGGGTGTTCGTCCACTGTGGCGTTCGATAATGCACTCCGGAAGGTGGCGTTCACCGGCATAGCGTCTGACACGAATGCGGCCATCATGGTACCACAAATTAAAGCGGGATTCGTCAGAAAACACGACATGCTGCCAATCAGCACGCCAGTCTCTATGCTGATTGGCCCATTGTAGCCGCAGGCGGCGATGGTCGTGCGTTAGGGGGATCCTGTATAAAGGAGTCCGTGCGCGCAGTCCACACTGCAGCAGACGTCTACGAATTGATGAAGCACACAATGAAACACCTGTAGCTATTGACCACAGTGCTGCCAATTGTCTAGAGGAAGCTGTACGGTCCGTCCGCGCCATGCGGACCAGGTGTCTATCATCGCGAGCTGACGTCACATTTCGGGGTCCACTCCCGGATTTCCGAGTTGTCCGACACTCGTCCGTCCACTGCTTCCAAACGCGCATCACTGTGCTGCTGTTACGCTGTACACGAGAGGCTACTGCACGATACGACAATCCAGCTTCACGAAGGCCGATGATTCTCCCTCGTTCAAACTCTGTAAGTTGTTCAAATCTCGCTCTCTTTCGTCGACGAGGCATAAGTACAGATTGAGTTAACGTTTACCACTAGCAGATAACCACCGATAACCATACACGCCTCGCTACAGCCGTCTATTTATTCGGATCCATCAGCCGTTCAGAGGGCGCTGCTCAGCATACGCATGCGCTACGGATTTGCAATTCTAATCATTTGCATATCATGCGCTACTTTGCATTTACTGAAAATTTCAGCTCACTCGCGTAAGTCCTTCAATTTGTTGCAATTTTCACAAACGTGAGTGTATATACTTTAAAGTAGAAATAAAAAAAAAGCTGAACAGATGACTTCCTTGTACGGAATATTAAACTGTAAGCATTTTTCCTGCATTTTGTTTAAACTTATTGCCTCGACTTTCGTTAGAGATATATTTCTCATTCAATTAATTCAGTTCTCACTCTGCGGCAAGGCAAAAATATATAAAAGCTCAAAATATTTTCATTAAAAATTGGAAGCTATAAAAAAGAACGTGAAACGCCAAATACAGTTAAAACAATTAAAAAAATTTACAATTCAGATTACATTTTCTAAGCAAACACAAGCAATTCGGCAAGCAGGCAAGAAGGTAATTCCTTCGGTGCACAAAACTAAAAGTTTCCTTTAGGTCCCATTCTGCAAAAAAGACACTGAAGGTGCAGAAAGACTTAATTCACTGTTCTGCGAAGTTTCAAATGTAATCAAATATGGTTGCTATAATAAAAATTAGGCTTAGCCGCTATCAAACAACTTTTAAATTGTTGATAATTCTACAACTGTTTCATGCAGATTAACTAAAGGCGTAAAGCCTTAACCGGAAGATACGTACAGCATAATCCAATCATTTTGAAAGAAAAAATGCACATTTTACCAGCATATAAGAATAGTATATGTATACTAAAAAATAAATGAGCTCACTGAGCCGAGTAACAGCGTGAGTATATATATATATATATACTGTTGGTGCGGCTGATTGCAACCAAAAAGGGAGGTACACAGCTATAGTATATAGGACCGATATATTATAGCAGTCCTACATACACAATTTCAACATTCTAATGCTACTCGTTCTTGAGTTATGTGAAACGTGAACCTACGTATGTACGTAGGTACAGGCGCCAGAAAAAACTATCTTCTGAAGGCATTTCAAATTAATTTCATAATTCACCTGGGGAAAAAGAGTTCTTTTTTCTGTCCTTACGTACAGATTTCACGCAAAAACACTGTTAAATTGCATTTGATTTCGGTCGAAATGAATATTTCGGTGAAATATGGTACCCGAAATTTGTCGCGATTCCAATATTTCCTTTATCGCGTACAAGGAAGTAAAAATAATATTTTGTCAAACAGGTAAAAAATACTTATTGTTTTTTTAGTTTACCTATGCAGAGACCATTGTAACATATCCCGCTTTCAATGTGAAATTTTTCTTGAATGTGCTAATGCACTTTTCATTTAAAGATATATATTAAGTTCGAAAGTGTTGATACTTCTTGAAATACTTAATTTTTACTTCTTCTGTTACTTTTGGATGATCCTGCTCTTTATTCTGATTTACCATTCTGGTCTGCTTTAACAACTGTACACCTGGCTGCCTTAAGCGCGGATCATTTTCTTCAATTTATTCATTCACCTGACATTCAAATTTTAATATATCTATATGTAAGGAGAATTCACTTGGCTTGAGTTCGGTATCGTGGGGTACATATATAGGTAGATTAGTATTAAAACTTCTGTGAGAATTGTAAGTGATAGTAATAATTTGAATAATAACCATTTTTTTCATATTACCACACACCTCTATGCAACTGAGTAAATTGCATTGCTTAAATAATTTTATAGATGATACACATATTAAAAATTCCAGAATCAGCTCTTACGAAGAAGTCATTATTTCCCCTAAAAATGAACAAAAAGAAATTAGAAGAATCGATGGTAATCAACTAAACTAAAGCTTTGTGCAAACGAAAGAAGAAGAAAACAGAAAGAGTAAAATTACTGTGTTTTTCTCAGCAAATTCTTTCAGATCGATGCTGCTAACCATTTAGAACTAAAAGCTGTATATTTTCCGGCATTTAAAACTCCCTTTATTTATTTATTTAGTTTTAAAAAAAAATTTAAACCTCTTTTAAATAATTTCCTTATATCTAGCATTTAATACTTTATTCAAATTATATATTGTACATCTAAACAATTTTATTCGAGTCTTTTGAGTGCAAGTAAAGTATACATTCATTTTTAAAAGGCACTTAATAATTTTCTTTTATTCTGCTATAAGCTGCTTCCGAAACAATCATATTTTAAATCTTTTAAGTGCTGCGTAATTTTTAAAGATGCTTTTAAACGTACAAAGTAGTAAACTAAGACGTAGATTTCAATTTGCTTTACTAATAACACCAAATATTTTAAGATTTTCAAAGATTTGGTTTGCTTGTTCATTACGATAAATATTTGCAAAAATTTCGTGATGTATACGTTTTAATTAAATAGTGGTTTGAAAAACCTTAATAAAAATTTCAAATTATATGCTTTGGTTTTAATCATGCATACATATAGATTAATCATTCGTTTGTGCGATATTAAGTTTTTTAGGTAATAATATACTTTTTATTAATCAAACATAATACGAGCTACTGTGTATTACTAAATCACTTTTTAGTGTAGTTAAGATTAAATTACGCAAAGAAAATGATAAATATGATAAATTATATTTTAATTTCTGCATACGAAGAAATCATTTAATAAGCCATACTTTTAGAACATTTTTCTATACTGTTAAGGCTTCCTTCAGATTCTTAAATGCATCCTCACATTCTTTTGTCCACACAAACTTTTGCTTGCTCTCTCTCAGCTTGTGAAGGTTTTAAAAAAAAAAAAAAAAAAAAA
>KK113817.1:310569-322632 GCA_000611955.2 Stegodyphus mimosarum
AGGAATTTTCTAGTTATTGTTATAGTAAATGTAAATAGTATTTCCCATATGTTTGTGTAGCAAGCGAAATGGATTTTTCAGGTAATACTGAATAACAGGTAACACTCAATAAGTTTTCAGGTAATAGTCAAATTACAGATAACAGAAACAGAGTTATAAAACAGATATAGAGGGAGGCAATAATTTTGACTTAAAATACGGCTATTAGATATTGTTTCATGTAATTACTTTTGGTGAATAGCGATAACGTTTTATGAACTCATTAAGCAAATTAAAATTTAAATCAGGCAGTACAGTATTCTGTGTTAAAAATTATACGTTAAAAATCGAAAGCCATATAATATCATTTTCGAATGGTTCAACAAATTCGCCTCAGTTTGGCATAGATTTGGAATAAGACACAAAAACTTTTAATCAAAATCTACGTCAGATAATATAAGGATACATATAATACAAATATATGTAAACAAAATTACATCTATTTATATCTACGTTAGATAAAATAAATGTATGTAAATAAAAATTGACATAGATTTATATTTATAAAAATGCTTAAAATAAAATAACATATCTATGCTATCGGGTTTGTGCATTTTAAGAATTAATTTAATAAACATTATAAAATCAATCTACTTATATGGCTTCTTGGTTCCTATAATTAAGTATAGTGAACGTTTAAGTTTATTCCATGAAATAAAACACGAAATATTTTATTTTTGTGCGATGAAAATTTATCGAGGTGTTTAATTTAAAGTTTGAAATTATACTCAGGGGTTTTAAAAATTAAAGACTGAAATAATTGCATTCTTAACGTAACTAAAGACAAAATATCATATTAGAAAAACAATTTTGATCTTAATTCAAGGTAATAAGAATGTTTGTTGCTGGTTTTGAGGTCCTATTTGACGAAGCGCCTACATAGAGGAAATTAGGTATGCCACGCCCTGGAAAAACAATGAAGGTTTAATAGGACCTTTTATCTAAACTAATACAACGCGTAGCGCACATGCAGTCGTCATAAACTCACCTGCTGTCGAAAGGAAATAGAGATGTAGATCATTCGCGGTTGTTTCATTTATGTTTTTAAAATTAGTTTATTAAAGTCATCAATGATACTCCGCATGTGGGTGGATGCTGTGAATGAAATTAGCTCCAGAAGAACAGGTCAGACTGAGGCTCTTGAGACGAACTCCGCAGAGGACAACAAAGATGTCGGATAAAGATGCCTCAAGACAGGCATAGAAAAGACAGCAGTCAGACAAATGGTAAACTTGTTGATATCCAGATTTAACTGCTTATCCAGAAAGAAATATCCATATTTTATCTGCATAGGGAAGACGTAGAAGTAAAGTAAGTCAGTACACCACACATCACATTGTAGGCAACTAGCAAAAAACAAAGCTTGACAAAAGACCAGCTCGGTATAACACTCCCGAGCGTACCAGACATGGTTGCCATAATGCTTCTCACTTCAAGACAAAACTTTGAATCCATGCAGCATTAAGCTCTATGTCTGGTAGTCGCCAAATTGTGGATTATTAGTTACTGCCATCAGGTGACACCATCGTTGTGAGCCTGCGCTTGTAGCTCACAACTAAATCGGAAATGCATGGCTGCACTAGCTGCGAGTTGTATGCAATGCAGCCATGCATTCCGATCTCAATCAGTGTTAGTTAATCGCAGGAATGGGCCGTAACTCCACGATAATTCGAGCCCCTCCGTGGCAAGGACGGTCAAAGGTGATGTCTTTCAATGATTTAGCCGGGTGACATTATGTTGGCTGGACCACAAATTATTACCTGCTCCATTTCCTGTACAAATACCTCAAAACATCTTCGACAAAAAGACAGACCTGCAGCACTCATGCGAACTTCTTTGTGACTCCTGAATTTTATATCCAGAACATTCAATGCACAGCTTCAGAATATTGCAAAGGGTTTTTATATGTTGACGTAGAAGGCTTCGAGAGATAACCTGAGCAACATGCGCTGTATGTCTTTCTGTTAATGATGACACCAATCGGCAAGATTATTTTAATCACCTTTTAAGACTGATGGTTTAATGTTGCTAATCAGACTGTCCTGAAAAGTGTTGCCAAAAGAATGTTTTTCGAAAGAAGGAAATTATTCTCTGAATTTTATAGAACTGTAATTCTATGAAACAGTCTCAGACTCCATTACCACAAAAACAACTCGAAGAAACTATTTGCAAAAATTAAAAAACAAAAATAGCGCTAGTTACCTGATTATTATATTATAATTCTAAAATAATAAAAGTGCGGGAGGATATTAGTAACGTAATTTAGCATTTGAAACTTCTAAATTTATTGCGCGAAAATTCTTCCGGCATACCTTATGTAAAAATATTATAAAAATTTCTGCGCAAAACTACTAGTAAAGCACAAAAGAATATTACTCAGTAAAATCAGTCTCGAATTTGTCTAATTTAATCAACCCTTTAAGGCAAACTGAAATAAAATGCAGACTCGAAAATTTTGAACTTAAAAACCTTGATCAACATTAATCGTACGGGAGGCAGGTTTTTATGGTTTATTTTTTACAATCACTATAAATTTCAAATATTTATAGGGGTTTTGAAACCATACAAAAAGTTAAATTTCGTACATTTTTTAGGAAAATATTTTCTTTTAATTTAAAAATGCTGAAACATGAATTGGAAGGTATATTTACGACCAAATGATGCGGGAATAAAAGGCCCCATAAGGAAATTTGTGGATATGATATACAGCATGATTTGTTTCCAATGGCTCGTCGATTCCCATGTTGTTGCATTTTAAGTAATTGATAAACCAGTTTTGGGCAGAGAGGACGATTACATCGGAAGTAGCACGATATTCGATATGATACCCTGCTTTCACATTACGTCGCTTCGTTGCTTATTATTTTATAAAAGCTTCCTTTGTTGTGTTCTTTCTATATTAAATCAACTGAATTTCATACGCTAGACCTGCAACATCAATAGCAAACACTATTCAAGTTCGATCTCTCAAAATCTATATTTCTTTATCGAAACTTCTTTGCAACGTACCGAAACTGACGTCATTTCAAGGTGACGAACTGCCAGGCTCCTCTTCATCTAAACTACCATGAATCTTGAAACATACTAAGATATCCTTTAAAAGGAACATTATTCTTGGTTACAGAAAACTATCATATGGAAGATTTTAAAAGATATATATTGGAGCAGTTTTGACGACAGATTCGTGTCTGAAGACTACCACCAAGATCGCCAGATTTTACCAATACTCGAATACATAACACAAGTTGTGTTTAAAGCAATGCACACAATTTAGAAGAGTTGAAAATGATCATCACTAATTCCATCAAAAATATAGGTAAAGAAAAGCTTTCTTTCTTTACTGAGAGCACAGTTAACTATGGAGACGAATGTGCTGAATTTTAAGGAATGGCATTTTCATTCTATGTTGTCGGTAAGATATGTCTCACAAACTCGTATTTTTTCTGTTTCTAAGAAGCGTCCACGTTTAAATTAATTACGGTGTTGCGAAATTGTTTCGAAAACTCTGTTATTCAGCAATTAATTAAAATATGTCTGCTGGAAGAAGTGCTTTTCAAAATTTTACTTCTTCTTAAATTTGGTATTAAAACTTGACTTAAAAGCTTATAAAATTTTCTAATATACTAAGAATAACATACACTAGACTAGGTATCATATACTAGAAATATCAGTATTCGCTTGCTGTAGTTACGACACACCGTGTAAATTAATTTAAAATAAACTTTGATATATAAAATAGGCTAGAGTTATGGATTAAAAATTAATAACGGATTTTATGAAAAAGAATGATTTCTAGGATTTTAAAATTTCATTGCCTTTTCTAGAAGGCGCTTTAAATGGGTCCTTTGCATTATTGGAACAAGTGTGTTACTTTAGAAGGTATTTATCCCGCCTTTCTGGCATACTTCGTTGTGTAGTCGTCAGCACGCTCGACGCGTATGCGAGAGATCCGTAGTTTGAGTCTCGGCGAGAGCATTGCTGATTTTTCACATATCCGGCTTCCAAATAACTTAATGTCTCTATAACTTTACCTGTAGACATTTTCTATAGTCTCAAGAAAATTGTGAAAATATGGAAAAAGTTCAAACACATATAAACTGCAATATTCACGAACAGATGATCCGTAATGATTTAAATGTCCTGTACTTGACTTTTGATAACCTTTGTTGTTATACTACAGCCTATCGGCAAGGTCCCTGGTCAACGTTAGCCTATTACGGGCACCCTGTAAGATGCGGTACTTATATATTGTGGTTTTATTGAGCATATATCGAATTGATTTAATATACACATAAAGTGAGGCTTTGGGTGTCTACATACCCTGATGTCACAAGAGAGATGAAAGAGGACAAACAAAAAGTGGATCTTTGGTTTGAGATGATCCATGAGAAGGTTTTAGGACCAAAAGAAGCAAACAGTAATAGTCGGGGGTTTACGTCAATACATTGATTAATTATATTTGCCTATATTTGGAGGACCGCCAACCAGAGGTTACCTTTAGGCAGGATGGAGCACAAACACTTGCATTGGACATTGTGTGTTCTCAGTATTCTGGACAGAACTTTTTTCACTAGACCCATCGGAAGGGATAGACAGATGCAATGACCACCACGTTCGCCTGACATAAACCTTCGGAATAAAAGTTTATTAATTCGACTTTTTTTGCAGTTTTTGTTTTTTTGTAAATCTGAATAATATATGGACATTTTAACGTAGATATTTTTAAATACAAGCAGAATTAGCTTTCTGGAGGGTAAAAGCAGCCGGAGCTACGCAAATCATGGGCAATTGTTTAATGCTACAAATACATATCATACATTTTCATATCAAGGATGTTTTGCTTTTATGGCGTTTTGCATCTGTAGGCTGTTTCACTTTTTAAGATCTATTATTGTAATATTTAACGAAATTTAAAGAAAAATTTAATTAAAAATTATGTTCTACGTAACAGTTTTATTTTCCCCTTAATATCTTTGTAATACGTCCTTTTATATTTGTCATTATTATTTTATAGATCTGCTCAGAATTCTGAAAAGTCCGTCGATAACTGTTCTGAAGGTTGCACATGTTCTGGAAGAGAAGAAGAAAAAATTAGAGAAAATATTCCAGGTATGTCATCGAACCGCAGAGAAATGTACTTCAAGTAAATGCAATAGCTTATTTATAATGTTAATCGCTAGCTGTGTTTTATGGACATATGAATCCTTTTATCTAGACAGAAGCGCAGATAATTTTTTTCCGTTCTTGCATTGCATTTAACGATTATTTACTTTTCTTAAATCGTATTTTTCAAATGGCACTCTTAGAAAATATTCTGAAGAAAAACAATTTTTATGTTTTATAAAATGTTTAATATAACATTTAGAACTGGAAAATGCGTTCCTGGTGGAATAGAAAAAGCTTTTAGCAAAAATTTTATTTATCTTACAGCTTATTTCCATTTCATTAGCTTTATATTACGCTCTAAACGCACATGATTGCATTAACTTTCTTATTTCTAGAAATAATATTCATAGCTATAGTTACATAGAAATTACATGTTTTTAAGCAGTGTTGTTCTTCTGCATGAGAAAGGAACGAAAACCGACAATTTATAGGAATAAACCGTCCAGACGATGTACTGGTTAGGAGAACCTGACTGTGATACCAAAGGGCTCGGGTTTGAATCCCGGAGCAGGCATGGATGTAAAATTGTCTGTCCTTTGATAGAAGGTAACGGTGGCCGCTTATTAGGTCCCTCCACAATAAAACGACTACCATTTCTGGCCTTAGTAGTGGCCAATGCCGTTACAGGCAAGTGCCTACCTTTGGAAAACAAAACTGCACGAATAATATATTTACAAGCATTTTTAAGCAGTTCTTTTCTATTGGGAAACTTCTATGGCTTAAGAGATAATAGAAACCGTGAGTATTTTTATTTTTTGCTAGATTTGTGCAGTTGGTACACCAATAAGACCCTCCCCTTTAATTAAAACTCGTTTTAATAACTTTGTGATAAACAAACGTACTGTTCTTAATTATTAAATTTTTAGTTTATGATGTATCTTGAAATAAAGCTTATGGGAATAATTATACAGATTTACTGATTATGGGATTTAGAAAGAAAAGCTACTCAAACGAGTCATGATATAGCTGAAATCCAAAACGCTATACTTACGTTTAAGTTATTGAAATACAAAAATTAAAATTAAAATTACTGTCTTCTTATATTAAACAAATTTTTGTAACAATATTTTCTTGCTATTTTTTGTGTATTAAAACAACATTTATTTTTGTATATCTTAGAATAGTGGTCTGAAACTGACTGTCCGCAGGTTAAACAACCTTTTGTAATAATATTTCCTTGCTGTTTTTTGTATATTAAAGACAACATTTATTCTTGTTTAACCTATAGCCGCCGAAATTCCTTTATGTGGTTTCCGAAACATTTCAGTTATGTATTTGTTGCAAATACAGTGTTACAAAAGTTTGAGGACTTAAATATGAGTCCTTTACCATTAAATCTAATGGGAATAAGTAACTAGAAAAGTATATAAGTTGAGCTAAATTATTTACATTATGATATAAATCTTATTAAAAAATTTTAAGACACAAATTTGCTTCATTTTGATTCATGTTGTCACAGCATAAGTACACCCAGTTACGAATCTGTGTAATAAGGAAATAAATCTGTGTAATTTGTTTGGAATCAGATTTATGTGCGAACAGCTTTTATTCTCAGTTGAAAGTTAATAAGAACCCGACTGACCAATGAACATTTACAGTCCTTGTGGAAGATAATTTTTAGTAATTTTTTCTCCATTACATGGGCATTATGAAAACAAATTTTGCATTTACATGCAAAATTTATAATTATTTACATATAAACATTTGTATTTTTTCTGAATATGGTGACGAAAATTAAATAAATAAGCAAAAGAGGATTACGTTACCATAATTTATTTCCGAACTTACTCTGAAGACTAAGAAAGTTTTCTTAATTTGTTTATTCTTAATTAAAGTAAGCTTTTAATGACTAATTAAGTATATTAGTGTTATCTGTATTAAATGTCAGATTGAAATATTAATATTTAGCTGTCACTTTGTTTTAATTACAAATTATACCCAACAAAAATGTCTTGCAAGTACCAAACATCAGATTTCAGATAGAAGTAAAGGTAATTTTTGTCCTTTGCCTTATTTTTAATATATGCTTTGATAAGTACCTAGTAAAATATCCTTTGATAAGTACCTAGTAAAATATCCTTTGATAAGTACCTAGTAAAATATCCTTTGATAAGTACCTAGTAAAATATCCTTTGATAAGTACCTAGTAAAATATCCTTTGATAAGTACCTAGTAAAATATCCTTTGATAAGTACCTAGTAAAATATCCTTTGATAAGTTCCTAGTAAAATATCCTTTGATAAGTACCTAGTAAAATATCCTTTGATAAGTACCTAGAAATTTTAAATTCAGATTAAATAATTGTTAATTTGTTGATAAAAATTTTCATTTGGCTAATATAAATCCTGGTTTGTCAGCTGCTTTCAAATTGTGCATTTACCCGCAAGTTGAGATGAGACCACTGTCTTAGATAAAATGTGAAACCTTTAAACAATCCACTTATCGATTATCCGTACAAAACTGATCTTAGTATTAGAATTAACATTAAGCATTGAGTATTAAACATTAATTAAAAATTACCATTTAAAATTTAAGCAACAAACGTAAATGTATATCACAGGGGAGAAATGGATTCATTATTAGTCATAGGTTTCTAAACATAATGTAGTTTGCATTATTGGCTGAAGTAGCCTATACTTTTACTAAAATTATAATTTTAAAATAACAGTTTTAATAAAATTACGAACTGCTGATTAATAATGCTCATTATGCATAAGAAACTATTGTGTAATAACTAATATAGAAAATAATTTTATGTAATAAAAATAACGCTCTATTTGGAGCCGTTGACTCTTTTAAGTACTCTTGATATAAATTTGCATCAGAAACTGGTGTTAACAGCGATGAAGTAATCTTTTTAACGTAATTTAAATCCTAGTGCCAGATAAATTAACTTTCCGAGTCATGTTAAATCTTCAAAAGCCAGTTATTGGTTTAGAGCTGCGGTAGTTGATTAATTTGTTCCAAACTCCACGTGTTAAATATACACCAGAGACACACTTCCATTGAAACAGAACTATTTTCAATGAAGTCAAGCTAAAAATGTTACTTAATTCGATGTATGGATACGTTTATTCCGGCGGAATAATATTACAACTTCTTTCTTCTGGAGAGTCGAATACATCGCCTGAGACATTTTCTCAATCATTTCGTACATGCGTCTTAATGCAATTGGAACTATTTGTAGCATGGTTCTTTCACAACAAATGGTAATAATTGTATTTTACTGTTGCCTAAAGGAGCTTACTAAATGCATGACCTGACGTACTGAATCCCATTAAATGGATTGGCTAGCGGTTGAATAAATCCTATGTCGGAAAACAATTTTAAAAGAACATCACTCTTCATTGGTTGTTGTGCTCATTCTCGTATGCCACTGTTTCTTTTGCCTGTGTGAATATGTTAACAACATGAATGTATAATAGAAAACGTTAATGGGGCGAAGCGATATTAAACTGTTTTGCATCATAAAAATCGGAAACATAGATTCTATAATTGTAAATCGAATGCAGTCATAATAAGAGTAGTAATAAAAATAATAATAATGTCAACTAAGATGCAACCATGTAGGATTATTTTAATATGAATGTATGCAAAGACTCCATTGCAAAAACATATCTAATAGTATAAGGTATTTCTCCCACCTTCTTCGCATGCCTTCATAGTGTAGTGGTCAGCACGGTCGACATGTAACCGAGAGCTTCATGGTTCGAATTCCGGCGGAGGCGTTGCTCATTGTTTCATATCTCCTGCTTCAAAAAATACGTAATGTCTCTACACTGGCGCTCGAACTAAAGAGGTGATGGATGATGATTCTCTATCACCGAGATTTGGTGATTGGGTCCCCTAATCCCCAGTCGTCCTGTAAAGGGGGCAATATAGTATAAGGTATTTTTCTCGCCTTCTTCGCATGTTTTCGTCGTGTAATGGTCAGCATGCTCATCAGCATGCTCGACGCGTAACCCTGAAGTTTGTGGTTTATTTCCCGGCGAAGGCGTTGCTCATTTTTCATGTCTACTGCTTCGGAATAACATAATGTCTCTACGATAGAAAGAATTGCTTGTAGGCCACATGGTTTCATTTTAAAGAATGAATAAAGTAAGGAAGGCTTTAAAATGACGGCAGTTTATATCACATAAGTCTGGAGAACGTATATAAACTTAAATTGACTTTTAAGACTTCTAAAAAAAATTATGAATAATACACTTTTCCTTATCCGACTAAGGATATTTTAAGGGAGACAGAAAGTTCTGCAATGCATGAAAGTCACATTCTCAAAATAACTGTCAAATTGTGTCTTAAAGCTCTTTAATCCGAAATAAGAATAATTTCTGTGTGGATTTTATTGACTTAAGTTTCTTAACAAAAATTTCCAGCTATAGCCATTTCAAAAATGGGATTTTGAATCCTTTGCATATAATTTAAGGTTTTCTGGTTCAGAGTTATCTTTCATAAATTTGCATTCGAAACTTTAATATAAACAGTTATCTTTAGCAATATTTATTTACATTATGCACACATTTTGATTAATGAATGTTTGGTTATTTTGATAATGGAATAGACTTGGTTTTCGAATATAATGACTATTTGAAAAAGTTCCTTATTGAAACATGTTTTCTATGGGGCCTGCATAAAAATTTTAATTTTGTAAATTTTTGCGAAAGCATGTTACGTGACCAAAATCGGATTAATCTAAAACTCTACGCATTTGAGTAATTTCATGTCTGCGACCGTTCATTCACAAAATACTCAGTCTTGTAATCTTTTTCAATTCATTTTCCTTCTGTCTTCATAAATAAAAGCTAAAACATTACAGACTGAAACCTAAGTATAAAACACGGAAATTATTACTTTTACAAATATATTTATAAAATTTAGCGTTCCATGTATCATCAATGGTTAAATCATTGACATGATAATAGATTATCTCACAGTGTGCTTCTTATGTCAATCATTTTCTTACGTAAAAGTTGTACTCCTTGATTTGAAATGAATTTAAATCTAAAGTTGTAATCTTGTAAGTATTAACCTTGTAATTAAGAATCTTGTAAATATTAATTATTACATTAGTAAAAATTAACTATTCATTTTAATAAAAATGTTAGGTACAAAGCAAAAGACGCAAACTACAGATACAGGTGTTGTAGAAAATATAAATGTTTCTTGAAATAGAATATTCTTATGATACCAAGCATTATATTTTTTTCTGCTTAAGGTTTAAGCCAGCACGCTTTATTATATTGAAAATAAAGAGAAACTATTATCTTAAGAATAGCAAATACACTAATTGCTTCTGGTATATTAAAAGTGCTGTAAAGTAAATATAGTTGTAGAAAAGAAGCGACTTATTTCTTTTTGGACAAATCGATCAACGGGAAAGATAATATCAGCGAAGCAAGTTACTTTTGATATAGGTAAAACATTTCATTTGCAAAATGTGAGGAAATGTTTTAAGGATTAGCAGTACTAAAATTTTTAAGAAAGGTAAACGATAAAAAGCTTGTTAAGAATGATATTAGTCTTAAATAAATAAACGATAAAAGGCTTTGTTCAGAACAGGCGAGACATAGTTGGAGGAAGAAAAAACAAAACAGTCCTAAACAATATTTCTATAGAATTAATTGATTTTGTTTCTGAAATTTGCTCAAAGTTAATACGCAGTGTAATTTCCAAGTAGTAACTATCTATTTAAATTCTCAATAGATTTGGCAATATTTCTCTCACGTCAAATTAATAATTAAAATAGGAAATTATTGAGGATGCTTTGACATTTTCGATAAAAAATTGGAAGAAAAGAAATGATCTGGAATAAAAAATGAGTCTAAACGAATACTCGAAAAAGGTACATACTGTTTCTAATGTTTCTAAAGTTAAACCGTTAGCAATAAGAAAAACTCCGCCGTCGCAAAAATCAATTCAAAAGTCTTTAAATGCATCTGTAGTAACAATGAGTAAAATAATAAACCGAGATTTATAAATTTAAAACTTATCACAATAAACAAGACTGAGTAAAATGCATAATAATAATTTATTATCACAATAAAGAAGACTGAGTAAAAAGCATAATATTAATTTATTATCACAATAAAGAAGACTGAGTAAAAAGCATAATAATAATTTATTATCACAATAAAGAAGACTGAGTAAAAAGCATAATAATAATTTAATATCACAATAAAAAAAGCCTGCGTGAAAAGTATAATCTTCACCCACTTTTGTCGAGGCATGTGGCTCAACGCAGAATATGTAGAATCCTGTTTGAAAGGTATTAGGCGATAAATAGAAATGGATTGTGATAGAGTATGGGTTTATCTAAATCACTGCGGCAAATAAAAAAAAACTATTTGTTATCAAAAACGAAGAAAACAAATTGTACAAACCTGGTTCTGTCAGTGAAAATAACGTTTCAGTAAATCGTTGCAGGATTCTCTTTCGATAGAAATTAAAAATAAGAACAGTTGAAAAAATTCTGAAATCAGCTGAATGTGCCATTAAGAGGACATTTTCCGCCTGATATTTGCAGAAGAAATCCCATTTGTCCAAATTTAGATAGTAGATGTTTACTATTGTGGAAATTAATAATCAAATGCAAGAACCCATAGAATCGGGATCTTTCTATAGAATTAGAAAACATTTTTTGGTATATTCTGTAGTTTAGCTTTTTAAGTAACAATTCCAGCTTAACTATTTACAAATTCCATTATTAATTTCCGTAACAGTACGCGTTTACTATCTAAATTTCGCTTCACATTTCATAGGAGATAAATTTTCATTCATACATTCTTTATTAAATTAAATTTTATCTTTACAGCAATAACGCAGGATTTTACGTTTTAAAGTTTTTCTCCTTATGTTCTT
>KK113817.1:322643-392928 GCA_000611955.2 Stegodyphus mimosarum
ATTAATTGAATCATTTAATCTGAATAAATTTCCTAATACTTGCGCAATAGCTGCAAAGTAATATAAAAATAATTTATTAACTAAGTAGTAAAGAGTATATTATCTTCCAATATAAAGTTAGTAAAAGTATCTGAATGAAGGAATCCAGGAACATTGAAAATTGAATCCCGAAAAAATTTTTAAAAAAGAAAGAAATTTGAATATGAATCTTGAAAAATAGAAATGGAAACTTTGTAGTTCATAATTAATTAACTAATCATGAAAAATATTCAATAAGTAATTATTGTCATTGATCGGAAATTGGTTGACGTTTCAAGGGGAACAAACCAACTCCCGTTCAATCAACAATAATTAATAAATGAGAAGGTGTTTCTTCTTTTACTCAAGTAAACATTATGAAACCAAATTGGCAATTTGAGTTGAAGCCAAACTGGCAGGTTGAGTTTAATCCAATTAGTGAGATGAATTAAAGAGAATGACTATAAAAAATTAATTAGGAATGCAGTATGAATGTTGCAGTTCCGTTAAGTAAATAAATTGTTTTAGAAATCTTGAGATATTGTTGCCAAGTTGAGTAGTAGTAGTGAAAACGTATTTTTGCTAAATTAAGTAGTAATAAAAGCTTTTTTTCTTCTTTTACTTGAGTAAAGTGTCCAACACCTTCGCTTTCATGCATGTTAATACAAAGCAATTCTTATTTCCAATCAATAACGATAATGAACGGGGGAAAAGATTTCGTTTCCAGCGCGTAAAGCTGTATATTGCAAATTCTAAAAATATGCTCATTTGAAAATTATTTTGCTTTATTGCTGTTGAACTGAATTTTATGATTTAAGGGCGAAGAACATGATATTTAATAAATAAAGGTAACATACAAAACGTTAAAAAAACGTCCCTTTGAATTTGAAAGCTTTCAGATTTTTTTGTTTGTGTTTTTAATTAGTGATATTGTTCCTGAGGTAAAGTGAACTGTAATATTATTGCCAACATTTACATTCATTGCCTTAGTATTCCAGACTTGGAAGGCAATTCTAATTAAAAGCGGTTTATCGTAGTGATTCTTATATAAAATGCTATCCTAAGGGTACTTCTAGTGAACGGAACATTGAAGGGCTAAATGAGTTTGCAATGTAGGACCCTCTTTTCACTAAATAAATTGAACGTTAACAATACTACAGACTTCTCAGTTATTGATATCTCTTCCATTCCATTAATATGATTAGTGAGACTGTAAGTAGTGCATGGATGATAATTGGCTACAGATTAGTTTACCTCCCTTTGGAATATAACTTGAAACCTCTATTAATTAGCATAAGTACCCCTATTGCTGTTTAAATAGGAAGAGCTATTAACGAGTTAATTTTAAATGATTGCTGATGATAAAGTAAACTTCGTAAGCAACAACCCAAACAACAGTAAGTTTATTTCTTTCTTATTAAAAACTGTTCTTCTGTTTTAGATGTTGTTGTGTTTAGTGAAAAAATGAAACCTGGTGAAGAGGAATCGTTTGTTAGTTATGCAGGTGAAACTGTTCATTGGAACCGGATAAATCCTCCTGCAACCTCAGAGGAATACTTAACATCGCAAGTAAAAATGAAGGTAAAATTTGATATACATATTAGTAATAAATAGATTTATTTTCAGTTTTAGCGAATTTTCCAGATGAAAGGATTTAATTAAAATTTTAAATTGTTACAATGAGTGAATCGCAATCATAAAAAAGATTTAGCGATTTTCTTTTCCATTTTGTATCCATGGGAAATAAAGCTGCCGACATCTAAATAGTAAAAAATCTTTTTTTAAATATACAGCAATATTCATAACTCTGTGAAACACATAAGGAACATCACATAATGAATAAACTACTCAGAGAATATCATGCCATTGAAATAAAGGGAATCTTTTCTGTGTTATGTATTTCGCAATAGCTCAATTTATCTACCTTTCGTTGGTGCAGCATAATTCTGCACTAGAATTATTTACTTGATCATACTGGAAAACTGACTGAGGCAACAGCTGAATAAAATAACAATGATTACTGTTTTCACCAAGACAGTTGTCCTCTTCACTACCGCACAGATTATCAACGAGACCCGTTTTCGAGACTATGTGAGTCAAATTTTGCCATAAAGACAATGACCATTTTCGACACTATCTCAACGAAAATCTGCCATTCAAATTCATAGGACGAGCAGAACGATTAGATGATACGATGATGGGACTCTGACCATGATATTAAAGGCGTGAAATGTAGAATAAATTAGTCTACCACACACGGCAACATATGCAAAGGCAGACACATTGAGATGTTGTGAAGCATGCGGAAAAACGTAATATGTTTGCATCTACTTCAGACGACTAAGTTCGATACCGGTTGCATAATTTATTATGGAGTTTCACCAGAATTAGAAAACATACTGTCGGTATTTATATTTCCTAACTACTCCTAAAGTTGAGGGAATTCCGAAAAACTGTGTAAGGAATGCTATAAGAAATTTCATGAGTTTTTAACAATGGCAACAAATACCGAACGCTATTTGCATTTCTTTTGGGATGAGGATGATTTGAAACACAAACAACAGAAATCATGTTCTCGATAGCCACTGATTTTATAAATATCGAAATTGACATACTCGCAGCTATGGTCATTGTATAATTTTCAGCTTCTACGTTTCAGTGTTTACCCAAGCAGCTCGTTTTTCTAATCTCAAGAGTCAGTTAATATAAGTCATCTCTCTTTTGAGATTTTTATCTCTCTTAATTTTGATAATTATTTGATAGTCTTTCTTAAATATGCAGTATATTATAAGATATTGCCTCATAAGTACAAAATATTTAAAATGTCAAGATCCGTTTCACAGCATAAGATATCGGAGTCCTCCAATGTTAAAAAGTCTGTAAAAATGTTTATGGTGCAGTTCTAAAAAAATGAACGTCTCTTATTTTTCCAACGATTCCTTTATGAGGATGCTTTTGATGCCAAAAGATTTTTATATTTCCTGTTTTCAAAATCGAAATTACTTTAGTCAAACTTTCATTTTTACTTTAAGTTTATCGTTCTCTCTCTCTCTTGTTTCTTCAACTGAACTTCTGCTAAGTCTCAGGGCACAGTTTCATTATTAAAAAGATTAAAAGTGATTTGTGATATGGAATGCAAGGAAAACTTACGTTTGATATAAAATTAAATTTTCGCTATATTCATAGCTTCAGGGAAGGCAAATAATTTATACGTAACATATTTTAAGGGAAAGAAAAACGAAAGTTATATTCAAAGAAATAAAATTGTTTTGCATCAAGTAATATTTTATTCCTTTTCGAAATAAAACACTTAATAATAAAAGAGATGTAGAGTTTCCAAGTGTCAAGTAATAAAACGCATAAACAATGTCAGATTAAAAGAAATGCTTTTTATGGCTGCATTATTCAAGTCATTTCACTCCTGAGACATATGAAACTGCTTGTCCCAAAATTAATATTGGCTTACAGTACACGTTTTTCGATTTAAGACGTGTTTTACGTATTTAGTTTCCAGAATTCATTGTACTTGGCATGAATTTAAATAAGGCAAACGTGTAATATATCGCATGTGATATATTAAATATTGCCGGAATCCTGACAGATAAGAAAATTAGTGCATTTTTCTTATGAGCTATAAAAATCTTGCTATTTCGAGATGAAATCATTAAAAATATTCAGGTTTAGTGCTTGACTCATGCATCGTGATTTGTAAAGAAATGTACAGTTTCATTAAAATACAGAAACAAATTCTGATCTAAAGAAGACAAAGTCAATTCATTTTAAGTTTTTTATGAATAAATAGGATACTATTGCATAAAATTTTTATATTTCCATTAGTTTATTTTATTGATTAAAGTATAAGAGAATGATTGATCAAAATATAAGGGATGATATATTCTTTAAACGTAAGCCTGGAAAAGTTAAATACTTCCAAAATTTTTCATTTATTTAATTTAATGTTACGTTATTGCTTTTTACAGTTTATGATGTCTTTAAATGGCATCAATAGAATTCCGAAAGAGATTTTAATGAATTCTTATATAGCACTAGATTCCCTTTATATTTTGCTATTCACTGAGTTTGTTATACAAAACAATTAAAGTTACTTAAAACATGGGGTGAAATAAATTTTTGAAAGTTGAATTCGTGTGCAACGGATATATTTTATACAGGGGCTGTAAACCTTTTTATTATGCATTTCTTTATATTCGTTTTAGACATGGAATTCCGGTTATAAAATTAATCGAAATAAGATACATAATTTTATAAAAACGCTATCATCGCTGGAAGTTGGAGGGCATTTTAAACATGAAATCTGATATTTTATATGTCTGGACATAAACAAATTAAGCTAATTTTGGTTTAATAAATTAAATTAAAAAAGACACTTATTATTATAGGTAAATTTCAAAAATATATGAGCAATTCGTTTTAATAATTAAATTTCAATAAAATTTGCGAGGGCTAGAAGCGAGTTTAAAAATAGTTGTTCGTTATTCTATACAGAAGCTTAAGCAAAATTCACGTTGTATTTAGCTTGGCAAATTCAATAAAAACTGGGAAGATATTCCTTTCTCAAAAAGCACTGAAATGCAGTCGAACTCAGCAAATTCGTTCTAGAATATCGCAATGAATGTTTTATCAAAGATACAGAACACTTTTATTTAATTTATTAAAGCACAATTATAGTTTCACTTGTTAGAAATTTTGAACTATTGAGATTATAAATAAATTTATGTTTTTCGAATTATATCATAAACAGTTTGTTGATTTAAGCGAATGAATATGTCTAGTGATATGTAAGAATTCTACATTAGGAAGGCAGTACCCTTATTCAAAATCTCGAGAACAAATATGCAAAAAAAAAAATCGTACAGCAGCTTTTTTAACCGCATTGTATAATGACTATGAAATTAATTTTTATTGTATTTTAGTTTTATTAAATGAAATTATTTATGAGCTTACAACGAAAACTTTGATATAGCGTTATGGATGTGGCTCTAAAAGAGCATTTTAATGTGCCGTTGTGTTAAAACGTAAGTTGTATTCAAAATTTTTAATTACATCTCTCTACTTCATACAAAACCTTACAGTAATTGAATGCAGTGTTTTTTACCAGCTTTTGCCAGTTCAAAATTTATATGCAGTTGCCAACATTTGGTAAATGGAATCTCCGCTAGAATTTTTTTTTTTTTTGCCGGAAACCAAAAGATAATGCATATTCTAAAAAAAGAGGAAAACAAAATAAATTAGTACAGACTAAGAGCCTGGTGAATAGTTTGATTTTGTTCTTCTAAATCAACACAGTGTTGGAGACTGTACAAAATTAAGTTAGCTTCCTTTTTCTCTGGGGAACCAATTAGGACTGATTGCACACTATGAATGAGTTTAATCAAAAGGTAAAGATATTTTGCTTTTCGTACCTCACTTTCAAGAGGTAACAAAGGAAGTATCATATAATCCTTTATAAAATACCATAAATACATGACACAGAGCGAGTACTAAATGTGTAAGTTAACCATTAAATGTATAAATATATATATAGTATTAAAAGTTTAGATTAAAATTATTAGAAGTTATTAGGGTATTAGAAGTTAGAAGTTTAGGTTAGATTTTTAATTGTTAAAAAAATTCTCAGAGTTTATGGATCCTAAAAACATCTGATGTTTTTTTTTTTTTTTTTTTTTAAAATTTTAGTAGTCAAACATCAGTTGCATTTTATAAGCTCATGGTGCATGTGTAAAATGGCTGCGTTAAAGTTATCGCAAAGTTGAATGCTCACCCAAGAAAATTTAATGTAGAGAAATCATATTACAGTATTTTAGTTTATGACATAAATTCATGTTTCAGAAATCCTTCGTTCCCTAACTTTTGAAACACACATAAAGATTGAAATTACATATTTTACTTCTCCTTCTGTTAGTTGCATCTTATATACTTCTGCAAAACTGACTTGAATTACACCAGATTATTGCTCCCCAAATGCAAATAGTTTCTTTAATATTTTATCCTTCGGTAATTTCTCAATCTAAAAGGGAAATGTAATCAGTTTCTAAGATAAAAATGAGATATATTTAATATGTATATCTTTAATGCTACCAAATCTAACAAAAGCGTTCCTTAAAATAATGGAAAATTGCAGAAAGATGCGAACTATAATTATCTGCAAGATCGTTTCGGCAGCTGTTTCTAGTTTTATGAAGATTACGCTTGATTAGACTTAAAAAATGCAGATTGAAACTTGACTTAAAAAATGCAGGCTTAAAAACTGTAGAGTAATTACTTTATTTGATTTATTATTCGCAAAAGAAATAAGTAAATATATGTTGTTGAGTACGATTAATATCTTTCGGGAGACACAGAAATCACTAGTGTTTAGACAGTGTTAATTAATGAATACAAATGAATTAACATCTGAATAGCGATTATTGTATGTTTCCTTATTTTTATAAGAATGTGAACTATTAATGCATGCGGTTAAGAGTTGATTCGAATCTGAGTACAAGTAAAAAAATGCTCAAAGTAAAGGTAGAAATTCGTTGTTCTGCTAATTAACGCAACTGTTATTTACTTTTGAATTAACGACCATTGTAATGAAGCATTGATTACACTAAAAATAAAATAAAATTTTAAATTGCCTGAAATGTTCTTTGGTGGTTTTAAAGCATTATAAAACTTCTTTTTTAAAAACAGACCTTAACTGCATAAACCATACACATATAAAAATATTGGAAAACAAAATCATGTTGTAAAACTGAGAACGCACAAAAATTGAAAAAGGCACATTCACGTGTCGTAAAATATGAATGAGTTTTTTCATGTCTTGCTCCAAAGAATGTTACTCCAATTTGCAATATCCGATTTTCAAAGATTTCCAACCTTAACAATTGCTGCTTAGCTATGTAAATTTAATTTTAGCCTTTTTTGCAAGCTGTTTTTGAAACTTTTGATGTAGTACTGACTAATGTTCTTCTCAGCGTTTTAGATGATAATTTGAATCTAGTAGAAGTTAAGTGACGGTCTTGATCTGTATAAATTCTTGTCATATAAACTTTCATGCTTTCATGCTAAATTTCATTTTCAGTTTCATGCGTAAACTTTACCAATTTTCATTATATTCTTTATGTCATTTTTGTTATATTTTCCTTTACGTGTACTGATATAATAACACTCTTGAATAAGGCTTTACGAAGATGGTTCCCAGTTGTTCGATTGTGTCGATTATAGTTGAAAATTTAGCACTTGCCTTCAGATTTTACTTATTGTCGGTTGAGAGAAATTGAAATTTGCAATTTTGAAATCTTAAACTTTGTTTTCAGAACCACTGAAAGTAGATAAGAAACATTAACAGTAAATAACAGTTTAAAATATGATAAATGAAAAACTCGTCAAAATAAAAAATTAGGAATATATATGAGATAGAATGCAGCGCAATTTCTCATAAAATAATTTGTGAAAAAACATTTAAAGCAAGAAAACTAAAATCATATAATAAATAATAAATATTCTGTAATACAACTAGAAATTAAACGTTTTATTCATTAAATTAAGAAATATATAAAGAGAAATTTATACTTTAAAATAAATATTAATTTAAATTAAGAGTAATAGTAAATAAAATAATTTTTATTTACACAAGGTGTGCCCACAAAGTAGCCTGACAAATTAAAAGACTGAAGGATAAAATAAAAAAGTGAAAGAATAAATGAATGTTTAGAATGTGTGACATCTCATCTGTTCATAAAGCCAGTTTATACTGATTTTGTCCTTTGCCTATCAGAACGCCGGAGAAATTTTTATTTACTGACAAGGCATTGTACAAAAATATTTGCTTTCAGATGGAACAACATTATGATATTAAATTTTCCTACGTATTAGATAGATCTGCTACCCAAAAGTTATAGATGATTCGAAGAGTTAATGATGATGCATTGTTATCAAACATCCAAGTTTATGAATGCTACAAGCGGCTTTGAATGTTGAAGAGTGGAAGAAGAAACAAAGATAGGGTGCCTTTCAACTTTAGAGAATGAGGGAAATGTGGAGAATATTCGTTCATTGATAAATGTTGCTAGCCATGTAACAACTCAGGAACTTTCACACTTGCTTGGAATAAGCCAAGAAAGCTACAAGTTAGTTTCAATAGAAAATCTGAAAATGAGGAATGTTTATGCATTGGAATTTGACAGAACAACAAAAGGGAAGACAGAAAATCGTGCTGTGAAGATTTGCTGATTGTTGCGATATACGAAACGATTTCGTAAAGTGTATCAAAGGGGGAGATGGAACTTGGTAACTACAATACGACACAGACAAAAAACGCACATCGCACGGTGGAAAGGACCGTCGTCTCCAAGAAAGTACCGGCGTTAAAATCAAAGACTAAGGTGATGCTTGTGGTATTTTTTTTTATTACAAAAGATTTTTCACTACGAATTTGTCCCTGAAACCCAATCAGTCAATCAATAGTTTTGAAATGAGGTGATTTATTTCAGTTAAGAAATGGGATAAAGCAAATGAGTAAGAAGGCACTTTTTGATTTTAGGCAATGGTTTCTTTTTACGGTAATGCTAATCCCATACAGCATTCTCTCTGCAACAGTATCTTGCTAAGCCTCAATTACAGTCATAAATTACTAACCATACTCTCATGACTTATTGCCAGTTGATTTTTTACTTTGTCCGAAGCTTTAGATGGCCATGAATGGACAAAGATTTGAAAACGTCTCAGATATTAAACCAAATGTTACTCACATTATGAGAACAGTTAGCTCGAACGTCTATAAGTAGTATTTCGATGACCTGAAGAAACTTTGGAAAATTGTATAGATTCCTCTCGCGGTTATATTGAAAAATATAAAAAACATAAATTTATTTGAAAGGCTAGTAAATTGTTTTTTTTTATTTATAAAAATTATCCGCTCACTTTATGGGTGCACCTTGTGTGATAAATGTTTTGATTGAGCCTAATAACTTACTCACACCTATATTTTATTTTAGCAGCTTCCTTGTACTAAAGGTGCGTGGCCACAAACCACTGCGGAGTGGCCATCTCAACCAGTCGAAGCAGTTGCTCTGCAATTTCACAGACCAGCAGACGACAGCATGAATTTGGATCCTCGACATACTTTACCACTACATACCCTGCCAACCATCGAAGAAAGTCCCATTGTTACCTCTGCTTCATCCCCAACTAGTGTGATAACAAAACAGCCTGTCATGGTGGCAGCAAGACAGACAGATGTGTGATATGTATGGCACTGTAAGCCACAGTAAGTGACATACGGTATTATGCATATTAAAATATTGATGAAAACCTTATAGATTCATTTAACATGCGAGGAAGATATGCAAAAAAACAGGAATGGTTTTGGATTTGACCCATGCCGTTTACGATGGTCACATTAAGTACAGAAAACCGTAAATTGAATCATTGCATATTTGAATCATTTGTCTCTAATTTTCATTCGTCGTTCGGTACTTACAGTTCAGCTGACAATGAATGGGAACACCTGTCTTTAACAGTGATTAAGAGGTATCGTTCTACATCTATCATTAACTAAATTTGTTATTATTTCTTCAAGTAACAACCTAATTTTTTGCATTTTTCATTTTATAATCTGTAATTAAAATGTATCAGTTTTGAAACGCATATAAATGAAAGGGGAATTAAAAAGCTGAAATTAAAAAACAAATGCAGTTGCATTAAGAAAGTCCACAGCTCATGGAGTTCATAAATTTCGGAAAAACATTCGTAAAATTGAGCATCATACAAAAAGCTTATATCGTTTACACTTTATGGTCATAAAAATTTACTATGTGTGGGCTTATAAATAAAATAACGAAAATTTAAAAGAAAAGTTAAATATGCTACTCTTATATTCATATTTTAAGTGTGCTGACAGTTATCTTTTCTTAATGCAGAAAGTAGATTCATAATTTTGCAGACTTTAAGAACAAGATTTAAGAAGTTCATTAATAAAGGATAATTTTAAAAAGATGAGAGTGTCTACTGAAAATTTAAAGTGGTATTGCTTATAGTGGTTAAAAACAATCCATTATATAATGATCTGTCGATCGTATGTTCCCGCAGCCACGGTAATCAGTACCGAAAAATCCGTGTTGATAGTAAAACGTTTCGAAGAAACCATGCCCTTATAGAGACCTAAACTGGATACTCTAGATCGAAAAGCAATTCCAATTTCCTGAACTTTAATAGCACAGTTAGTAATATGTGAAAGGAGTGAATTTTTAACCAGTGTTGGGAGTATCTGAGATTTAATAGTTATTTATATCCAGTGTGAGCTCAGATGATTCCATTCTTCTTTCTATTATTTAAGTTAGTATACCAATAAACACCTTTTAAGGCATGATCTTTGCAAAGAAATGGTAGTATATTCTGCATTATAATTTTAAGAGGCCTCTATTTATGTGCAAGACCTCTCTTTATCCCCCAACTCATTGCCATGTGATCTGGTAGGAGATTTAATCCATCAAATATTGACACGAATCCTTTTGCTGCTTCGTAATGAATGCTGAATATTATGAATTAATGGTGATATCTCTGAATAATTTGAAACTGTCATAATCAAATAAACTAAATCAACACTTCAAGGTTGCGAAGAGCCCTTTCCTACTAACCTTGCCGTTTCTTTTCATATACATCAGTTAATAATCAAAGTTGTAATTACCGGGTTAATACCGGAAACAACTTCCGTGGTTTATAGAGGGCATGACGGATTCGAGAGTAGTTTAAAAATATAGAAAAAAGAAACAAGCCATATTTAATTAAGAGAAAAATATTATTCCTGCATTTAAAGAAGTTTATTCTAAATTCATATGCCAATATAAACTGAAACAGTATTCAAAAGTAAATGTATCAGGACTGAGTGTTCTGTGTATAGCCTTTGGGAACATGGTAAAGTCTGTAATAGGGTTCTTATCCTCAAGTCTGAAGTCCTGAACTGGAACAGTGAGCGGATAATACGTTATGTTCTGGTGTAGATCCTGTATTGGCAAATAACTGCACTTGAAAGGGATTTGAAAGGGATTCAGACATAAGCTAATTTATCAAGTGCATCTGTTCCTTTAATATAAAAGAACTTAAATCTTCTTTCATTGTGCTTCAAAAATGAATTAACTAACTGTTTTTTCTTTTTTCCAGAGAACAACCTCTCACTACTTCTCTATCATTTTGCGCGCCAACTGCAGTTAATGATAGTTTTCATTGGAGAAAATCGCTGCCAAGTTTGGATTTGAAAAAAAGTAAATTTGTGCAACTACCGTTTCTAGATACAAGAAATATACTGACTGCTATAATTCCAGCGATTGATTGTACTGTATTTATTCATGTAACTAAAGAAAAAATCCTGAAGAATCCAATATGCAGCAACATATTTAAGAGCTTAATGCAAAGCTGTTGCAAAACTCCACTAAGAAAATAACAACTGCTGGAGGAATTGCAGAAAGAGGCCAAAGATTTTTTTCATTCTGAGATGATGTTTATATAGTTTCATGAGATCTGTAGTATTTATATTGAAAAATATTTTTTAGGAAAATAATGAAATTCAGAGAGAATTAACCATGCTGAGATGCCAAGCTGAACCTTACTAATGGTTGATTTTTCTACGGTGATAACTCTGTGCAAAATAAACATCATGTTTAAATTCCTCTGGTGATTTCATAACGAAGTTGTGTTGTATTACAACCAAATACCTGTGAACGCACCAACGTAAGTTAAAGAAATAATATTCACGTACTATGTTTTAAACAAATATTTTACGTTGCTTTGTGTGAAATATGCTTTCTCGTATCTTTAATGCAATGCTTTGAACATTTTTTGAGAAGCTAAACAGGAATCAATTATTGAAAGAAGATAACTTAGCCGAGACAGCAGAAAAACTATGTACTCAAAACGACGTTACATTTTAGACCCTCATTATAGTTATCAGTCTGCGAGTACATGTGAAAGTTTCCTAAGATATTTCATCTGAATAAAGGAGTGCTGAACATTTGAGAAAATTGTATTGTTCGAAAGATTTGTATAAATGTTTTGTAAAAATTGATATATAAAACACTTTTCTAGATAAATAAAATTTATTTGCACTGCTATGTGTAAATTCTGTGATACGGATTTTCTTTTAAATTAAGGAAAATAATGCACAACTCCATTTGCCTTACCTACAAATGTCTCAGCTAAAAATTTTAAGTAAAATGTAATAATGTAGAGATCCTTTGCTTTCACATGCTCATTACCAAATGGAAATTATGTATCGTAATTATGTATAAATATTACTGCGTCCCATACGCCTTAACAAATGTTGCATACAGTTGTAAGGACCTAAATATAAGTTTCTGATGCTTTTCGACGCTTCTAACTATCAGCATATCAGCCCGGTAAGCATATTTCGTAAATGTACACCTTTATCGCCACAAAAGGAGTGCCTTCTAGAATAGACCAATAAGCTTCCAGTAATATTTCTGACATTTCACATAATCTTTGCCGCTCCTTAAGCAAGATGGCTGAAAATGTTTTTCCCTAAACTTCCTGTACAAAATAATTAAAGCATCGTGGATTTCTTGAGAAAATTTTCAATTTTATAGCAGTCTGTAAGAAAAAGATATTCTATAATAAAAGGCAAAGCACAGTTTTATTCAAAGTGAACTTTTCTAATTTACATTCCTACACATTATTGTTTTAAATCTCTTATTAATCACTTAAAGTTATTCCCTGCATAAGAAACGTCTTTGAAACAGAATGAATTTATTTTATTCGCAACGAATATACTTAGTTTATTCATACATAACTTTTAATGTTAACAATAGATATAATCAGATCATTCACAGTATAAAGTTTGAATCCTGCACTTTCAAAATCAAAGGAATGCAAGCATTAAGTTAAGAAAATCTTAGATTCATTATAATATTTTTGGTTATTCTCAATAAAAAATTATACACATGAATTCTCTTAATTAGGGGTTAGTAAATGCATACTATTCTCAGCTAAGCTGGAGTCATTTTCTCCATATAAAAAGCAATAATGTGGCAAGAATTATTAATACGAATATCAGCGAGTGATAAGCTTCCCAAAAGTGAAATTTTGAAGGTTAAATAGACTTCTAAAATTAAAGCACTACGCAATTATGTACGAAAATGGTAGCAGCGTTCATATGCCATACATTTATAACTGCGAAACAAATGCAATATAAAACGTAAAGGACAATATGCGCTCATCTGCGCGGTTTCAAAATTCAGCATCAAAAGAGCAATAGAAGCTCATTGGTCCATTTTTGAAACCCCTCCCTCAGTCGCGTTACTGATGTGCACTTCAATTGTTCGATTTTGTGTTAGGGTACAGCGAATTTTCTAGGATGACTTTTGAAAATTTCTAATGTCTGAACGAACTTACTTGAAAATATATTGGACCTCATTTCAGCTAACTGACATGATATGTCTTTTAATGACTTACTTAAAAATATATTGGACCTCATTCAGCTCTTAAATTACATCATATATCTTTTAATGACTAAGTATGCGTCGGGACTAAGAAACATGATATTGCATCTAGTACTTCCAAAACGTCTCTCCTGTACTATTTGTCCTATACTACTGTTACACTATTCTGTCATGCGCTATTGTAAATAGTTATCATCCACAGTTAGTGATAGGGTTAAGCGGGCTTAAGCTGATGTTGCGAATTTAGTATTCAGTACAATCTCTAATCTACATCGATCATTCTACTTTTAAGAACCCCATTTGATTACTACGCTTATTCAATTATCCAAATGTTAAAATTAAACAAGGAAACTCTGAGCCATAATCCCATGTGTTTAAGTACATGTCTTTTGTTTGATGAAGTCATATTCATCTTCTTCATGAATCATCAGAGAATGACGAATGTTTGCAGCAGTTCTGTTCTACATTGTTTGCATCTTTAACCAAAAATGGACATAATATGGACTCAGCTGCCAGAACATACTCGCCATGGCATGTTGAACAACTTATCTGAGTAGGCTGGCGGCTACTAGTTGTTGTGTCCGGATGCAACTTAAGCTAGCTAGTAACACGATGGAGGCAAACAGAAGGTGTGGAGGGGGGCATCTGATCAGATGAGCTCTGGACCAACAGTGAAGCTGAAAGTACAGTGTAATTGCGTGCAAGGCAAGCATCGGTCGGAGCAAGACTCTATCAGAACCGTGCAAAATTTTTATAAGGAAGGTTGAAACATATGGGGAGAGGGGGAAGTTTTTGATACCAGAAAAAATCTGAAAAATTAAAGAAAATGACTAATCTAAGGGAATAAAATACACATTTAGGAATAGACTGAATAAGGTGCTAACAAAATAATTAGGTATGGGGCAATAAAACGGAGCTATACTTTTTAATCTATTTCTTTAATGATTTCGAAGAACATGATCATATTGTCTACAGAGTTGGATAATGTTAAAAACTTTGACATAAAAGTTTTGAATATATTATACATAATTGTGATTTTGTTTTTTCCAAAAATATCTTTAAGGTCGGAACTATACTTAAAGAAACTAAGGAATTCAGAGGCTTGCGTTTTATTACTTATTGAGTTACTGTTTTTAACCCTACTTTTAACTGCTACATAATTATAAAAATTATTGATATAGTTTTATGCACACAGAGTTTTATGCAGCAGTCGCCTGTTTAAGGTTACGTTTTGTTGAATCAAGATATCTGGGTTTGTCTCTTTGCTATCTCTGCGTAAGAAAATCCTGTCTTCATTGTGTTGTCTTTTCCGGGCAGATTCATTTAATTTTTGGGCAATTTCGGGCAACCGCGTTAGGATACAGCGTGACTCCTTAAGTAATTTATACACCTCGTTCCTTCTATTTTTCGTCTTTTTTGGGCAATCTACAGTTTTGTGGTTAAGTGAACATTTCACGCAGCGTGGTGCGAAAAAGCAGTTCCCTGGCGAATAGTTTCACTTCTGGCTAATAACACTGCGGCACCAGATTTTTCGTGATGTAGTTTTCTATGGAGATTGCAAAGCATTTTAGATCACGTAACTCGTATATTTTGTCCGTATAATCGTTTTTTCCCAACTGAACAAAAATTAATGGCATAGATGATTTGAGTTTTCCCCTCGTAAGCCGAATAAGCTTATTAACTGTAAAACCAATTTCTTTAAAGTGTGATAAAGCTAATAAAGGTAACGACTTTAGCTTTCTTAACCGTGATTGTCATTCCACTGCATAAGGTAGTTTCTCTTTCCTTCCAGTATGCCTTTGTGGCGTAACGATTAGCACACTCGGAGCGTTTTCGAGAGGTCCATGTTCGAATCCCGGATAGATCATTGCTCATTTTTCACTTCTGCACCATCGAAATAACCTAATGACTCTGCAGTGGCCCGCGGAATTAAAAGCTGCTGGATGATGATTCTTCATCACCAGAAAATCATCATGGGTTAGGCCTTGAGGTTTGACCATAATGGGGGAATAGCCTGCAAAGGGTGCTTGTGGTCGGCTGCTGCTGCATTGCCTGAGTTTCCTAGGTATCCATCACTTTATAATATTCTCAGCATTAACATTCTGCTTAGTAGCATTTAGAATAGCGGACTCATTTTTAATGGATTTCGATCCTTTTTGAATTGCTTAATAGTTTTAGTTGCAGGTTGAAAACCTTTCTCCTCAACGTTTGATATATCTGCATTACTTTTATGTTTAGTTTTAATACTATTTTTCCTTTTACTCATTAGGGGTTAGGGTTGGCAGTGCCTGAATTTCAAGGAAGATTGCGCTTACCCCGTAGGTCGCTTGCTTGCTTTCGCAGATCCTGGAGTATCTTGATTGAATAATGATTCGTATTATCAATTTCCGCGACTGAATGTCTCTGTTGGTAAATCTTGATAGCACATTCGATACTCTCAATTTGTAAATCCAATTCTTCTATGCGTCCGCGAAAAACTTTTGAGAAGTTGAAGTAGAATTACTATCCGAAGAAAAAGCCACTCCATCGCAGCTTTCATTACCCGACAGAATCTCGACATCATCATTTGGCGTACCCGCTGCGATAGCTTTTTTCATAATCGAGCAAACTTCATGCATAAAAGCGGAAGAATGAGTTTAGCACTGAACGATTTCAACATTATTGGTTTCATTTTGCTTAAATCTCGTCCTTAATAGTCTTAATGAATATAAAAGAGTATTGTTGGTCAATCCACATGGCGTAAGGTCTTGCTGTTGGTTTCGAGATGTAACAGTGCTTTTACTGTATTATTTTAAAGGGTGACTCTTAAAACCTATGCACAGTTCTTAAACTTATAAAAACTCTCATCTTAACCATAGTCATTTAACTTTACATATAACTGTGAAAAATTTGTTAGGAGGCAATGCATTTTCATATATTTGCAGGTAACCCACTGTCCTACTTCCCTAAATTTTTATCATTTCGTTAATATCAACCACCTTAAATATTATGGTAACCCACTGAAATGAAAACATGCATGTTGTCTTAATAAGCACATATTTTCACCAAATAACTGAAGTGGAAGTTATAATATGAATTATGTTTTCTCAAAGCAATGTGCAGAATTAATTGAAAGTTTTCTTTTGTGCGAAATTTCAGACAGAACATCATGATAACTTGAATAAAAATCATGAGAAATTCGAAAATGTTTGTTTTTATGTCCTATAGTTTGCAAGCGTACAAAAAGTACATTACATGATAAACAAATAAAATGGGATTATGGCAAATAAAAAAAGAGTAACAGAACAAATATGTTTATAAACTGCATAAACTAAATTTAGAATTCCTGAAAAGTTTAAAAATAAAATGTAATCTAGACAAAACTTTAATTTTTCACTTAAGCCAGTTTGATGATAACTTTTAATTGTTACAGAAATGGCTTATCTGAACTATTTTTAATAGTGGTCAGTTAAATTAAAAACTAGCCATCAAATAATGATTTTATTAACTTGAGTAATATAATAAGTCTTGTTAAAATGTGTCAATTCTGAAATGTTACTTTGGGCTAAACATAAAAAGACATAAAATAAAGCAAACAAAATAACTTAAATTTGGTGTTTATTTTGATAAAATCACTATGGATTTCGAGGGTGATAGGACATCGGCTCTTCTTCAAGTGTGAAAACAAAACTGCGATTCTGAGATGAGAAACAAAATATTTCTAAAGATATCAGTGAAGGAAATACAAAGTAAATGATACTCATATTTTCTACGGACGAAAGAATAAGGAAATCAGTAATGAAACGTATTGTTGCTCATGTAACTTTTGCATGAGCAACAATATCCTTCTAATGATCTTGTTTTTCTTTTGAAGAGAAGAGATCGATGTTTTATCAGACTATAAATCGATTGATTTATATTTAAATATACGTTAATATAAGTTAATTTTTTTCATTTTTAAAGTATGCGTGTTTCTTCTCCATTATCAATATATATTTCGCTTAGAGTTCAAAGGTATTATAAAGGCATATATACACTCATGGGCAAAAAAATTAGCACACCAAGAAATAATTGCGGGATCGTAACGAAACTTGCAATGAAGGTAGATGTTGGGAAGATACGCAAATGATTAGAAATGCAGCCTGATTGTGCATTACGTATAGCCGGTAGAGGGCGTTGAACGTCGCCCTGTGGAGTATAATTTATCCTGTGGAGTATAAAACAGGTAACCAAAGCTTTGTTTGAGTGTGCTGAATCATTTACAAAGGAAGAGCTGAGGTACACAAGCCATTACGCCGTGTTTGAAGACAATATGAGCAGTTGTCGCAGTTTCAGAGGGGGAGAATCGTCGGGATGATGGAAGCTGGGTGGTCAGCTAGGCGAGTAGCTCGTCAATTAGGCCGCTATGATTGTGTTGTGAGGAGGTGTTGGGACCGGTGGACCCGAGAGATGTCATGCACACGAAGACCAGGCTCAGGACGCCCTCGACAGACCAGTCGTCGAGAAGACCGCCACATCGTAAGAAATGCACGCGTACAGCCAACTGCTTCATCGGCCGCCAGCCAGGCACAGGTAGCACCTTCACTAGGGACCCCTGTGTCTTTTCGAACCATACGAAGGCGCCTGGCGGAAGGACAATTGGTATCGCTGCACCCATTACGTGTGCTGTCCTTGATGCCCACCCATCGACGCCTTCGTTTGGAGTGGTGTCGAGCACGAGGAAACTGAACTGCAGCGGAATGGAACCAGGTCGTCTTTAGCGACGAATCCAGATTCAATCTCGGCAGTGATGACAATCGTGTTCGTGTGTAGAGAGCCCGTGGTGAACGTCTAAATCCTGCCTTTCCTGTACAGCGGCACATCGCTCCCACTGCTGGTGTGATGGTATGGAGTGCCATTGCTTACAATACACGGTCACCCCTAGTATTGTTCCGTGGCATCATGACAGCCCAGCGATATGTTCATGAAATCCTGCAGCCGCATGTGTTGCCACTCATGCAACGGCTCCCAGGAGCCATTTTTCAACAAAACAATGCTCAGCCTCATACGGCAAGGGTGTCACAAGATTGTCTCCGCACTGTTACTACCCTTCCTTGGCCAGCCCGATCCCCAGATTTGTCTCCAATGAAGCATATCTGGGATCATTTGGGACGACGAGTTGGGCATCCCACGAGTTTGAACGAACTAGAGGCAAGGTTACAGCAAATATGGAACGAAATGTCTCAAGACATCATACAGAACTTGTATGACTCAATGCCCGATCGTATCGCATCGTGCATTCGCGCTTGAGAGGGTCCAACGGAGTATTAATTCTTCCGTTCTTTTGTCTTTTTCTCTGCAATAAATTATCCTTTTTCTTTGATTTCCTTATCATTTACTTATATCAAAGCAGTCATTACGTATGTAAAATTTCGTTTCATTTTGACGACTCCTTCTTGGCGCGCTAATTTTTTTGTCCATGAGTGTATTTTAGCGTTTCGCATATGTTTTAAAAATATACAGTTTCCTACCAAAATTCATTAACATTTACTCTGCTTAAACGTTATTCCTTTTAAATTATGTGTAAATACCATGTTTCAAAGCAATGTGGAACTATTCAAAAAATGACTTAAAATTTCAGTTCCGTTATTCGAATGAATGCGTTCTGTATTTAATTCAAAGCGATAAAAACGATAACCAAAATGTACGTATTCCCCAAAAACCCATTTTCTCATGGAAAATTGCAACTTCAGAAACTGTAAAACAATATTAGCAAAATGAAGAAAATGATCTGGAAATGCTCAGAGAAGAATAATAAACTAATCTATGTAAAATGAACACACTATTTAAGAAATTTTTTAAGCATAGTTTTCCAAAAGCAATTTGACACACTGATATCGAAGTTAGAAGATGAAATTTGAAAATTCTATTCATGTAACATAATTTCTTAAATAATATCTTTTCCTATTAATGTCAGAATTTAACATACAAATATGTGATTCAACAAAAATTAAGTCTCAAATATCTTGTTTTCTCAACTTTGTTATTACATGCATTTATTTATGCATTTAAACTATTTTCCGAATTTGTATAACCCAAGAAAATACATGCAAAAAAAAATCTGAAAGATTTCAGATTTTAAATTACGTCCAAAGGCGCCTTTTTTTTAACGTTTCTTGTGCTACCTTTTTTTTATTAAATATCATGTACTACGTACTCAAACCATAAAATTCAGTTCAAAATCAATATCGCAAAATCATTTTAAAATGAACATATCTTTAGAATTTCCGTAAGTCTCGTGCGCTGGAGATAAAAATGTTTTTCTTTTTCCGTACAGTGTTGCCATTGCTCGCTTTGAAATCATTTAGTTTGTTAATCAGAAATTCGTTGAAATGTTACAAAACATAAAATCGATAATAAAGCAAATTTCAAATTCAAAATTAGGGCTTCCAGATGCCCATATTCGCAGTAGGATTACGTCATTCAAAATTCGATGGCTCTAGGTTTTATCACAATGCGAGAAACATGCATACATTTATGCAGATTTTTCATTTTTTTAAATTTAATGCAGAGCGATAACATTTAGTGGCAACAACTTGAAAAGTGAAACGGGCATTCAGAGTGATTCAACGCAAAATCGCAAAACGAAAGTAATAGTCCTTCGGGACTAAATCCCTTTGGACTAAAAATCACATATTCTTGTATAGATTACTTTCGAAAAATTCATTTATTTGCACATAGAAAGGAAACAGATATGTTAACTGGGAGAATAAGGCACGTACTCGGTTTCATATTTCTCAGTTAACAATCTCTTCTTTTGAACAGTAAATTTCTTGTTTCGTATCTTTCGCATGGTTGAATCGTTTTCTATTTCTTCTTGGAAAACTCGCTTTTATGAAACTATCATTTTTTGAAACACTTTCGTAAAAGAGAATATTACTTAATTTAAAACAGTTGTTTCACTGAAAGAAATTGCCGACACTACTTCAACAAGAAAAGAATTTGAACGTTACCATGAATATTAAAATATATATTTCTATATCCGAATTGTCTGACAAGGCAACAAAGAAATGAACTCAACTCCTCTGAAACATAACTCCATAATGTCAATCATCTTTGAACATGTGAAATAAGACTTCACAAAAACACAATTTATTCCAAGAATATCAAATGCAAAAGGTTTCTTTCCCATGTATTTTTTTGACTGCTTTCGCTTTCAACCTAATATTTACGCTGTCACAGAAACATATCGGTGTTCTTCTCCCTACATTCAACTTTACCCTATTGTTCAGCTTGCAAAGTTTTCTTCGGAAGTGCGAATAAAAAAATATGTAAGAAACGCTAGCAGGATGTAGTTTCTGAAGTCAGCAGCCATTTTAAGGTAATCACAGCCTGATTCTTCAGCTGGCTGCTGTCTGCCTTTTGTCTCGATTACAGTGACATATGTCTACATTTTCAGCTAGCTCAGGATGTAATTGAAGTGAATGAACATATGCTTACGAAATGGAAAGATTTAAATTTTGAAGACTGTATTCCTTAAAGTCGTATTTTGACTGCTAGTCTATATTTAGCTATCCTCGAATTCCACTTAATATTGCCTTTCGCTTATTTAAATAAACTAAATGTTAAAGTATATTAATTACTTTGACAGTAAAGATTTAAAAATGAAGTTCTGTCTCTTTTTTAAGTTCTTAAAATGGCGGTACGGGAAGATAATAGAAATTTTATTGCAGGAAGCAATCATATATTTAAAAAAAGTATGCTTATTAGGCCAAAAGGGCGATTTGCCCTGAAGGACTGTTAATTTCGTTTTGGTATTTTGCTTTGGTTTACTATAAATATCCGTTCCCTTTTCAAATTGTTGCCACCAAATATTAGAGCCCTGCATTATATTTAAAACAATTAAATAATGAAGAATCTGCATTAATGCTGTATGTTCCACAATAGAATATGGGCATCTGGAAGCCCAAATTTAGAATTTGGAAATTGTTTTATTATCTATTTCGTATTCTGTGAGCCTTTAACGCATTTTGATTAAGAAACTCAAAGATTTCAAAGCGAGCAATGGCAACACTGGACGAAAAAAAAACACATTTTTGTCTCCAGCACGCGAAACTGTGCATCGGAAATTCTAATGATATGCTCATTTTAAACTTGTTTTGTGATATTGCTGTTGGACTAAATTTTATGTTTTAAGTGCGAAGAACGTGATATATAATAAATAAAGGTAACCCACGAAACGTTAAAAAACGCCTCTTTAGACGTAATGCAAAATCTGAAGGCTTTCAGATATTTTTCTCTCGTTTAATTAACAATATTATATACGCAGTGGCTGTACATATCGCTTGTATGATGCTATTTTATTACTGAAAAATAGGGTTAGAAGTTGTATACTGAAGTTGATAGAATAAATGAGAATAATGAGAGGATTAGAAGATCTTGAATTTACCAGCTGGAACCTTTTGAAGAAGTCGACAAGGAAAAACGCAACGAATGGCGACTTTAAATCTTTACCTTCATTTTTAATGTGTTTTCTCATTAGAAAATTTCACGGCTGAGTGTTTCCAATCTTAAGCCTGTGACATCAAAATCCGTTTCCAATCATATAACACCCAAACACCTTGACTTCGCGAAACAGATTTTAAACATTGTCTTGAAAGCTAATTATAAATTTACCGTCTTCACTTCTTGAATAATCAGGTCTTAAAGTGCTGCCATTCCACGTAAACTCTTAAATTTTTCTTTCGTGTTTAATCGATCTGTTACTGCTTAACAAACTGAACTATTTGGAAGCAGAAAAATCATTTTAATAGTTTAAATCTTAATTTTGTTTTTATAATATATCTAATTGATAAATTTAAATATATTACTGTATACTTATTCCTAACGGCACATACTTATTTCGAATTCCATACAATTTATATTTACTGCCATATACTACATATCTGAGGCAGAGTATTTTTTATGGTAAGTGACTGGGGGTGTAGTACTCTATACCTTCAATTAGGTAACATAAAAGTGTAACTTATGCTAATGAATTCTGTGCCATATAGGCGTAAGTGCGCTGGCAAAATCATTATATTACTATTAGTGGGTTTCATGGTCTTAGTTTAACTTAGCATTAGCTGAAACGCTCCGAAAGCGGGATAACTGAATTTATACATCTGTATACTGACGTTGCATCATAACAATACATGTGATGAAAGCCTACAATTTATCCCCGCGCAAGCTCCCGGATATTCTTCTGATTGCTTTTTTTATTTGAAGTGATAAATGATACTTCTAACGCATAAAAAAAAAGAGAACATTCTTAAGGAATTGTTCCAAAAACGATTTCTTAGTCTGTAGAGATTATCAGATTTTCGGGCCCGTAAACAGAAGAATTAACTGAACCCTTGCGATATTCGAGCCACGATTCTTCTAACTACTAAGTGAATTTCTTACCCACTTATACCTCAAACACAGGACAGAATGCGATTATTAATTACATCTCTCCTTAAATAGGAATTGAAGTAACCCATTAAAACTAGTTAATCAAATATCGGCGGAAGGACTTAAAGCACACCACGTGTTTTATTTAGACGCTACTAAAGAGATTATTAGATTTAGAAACATGAAAAAACAAACTGATGCTTTGCAGATTATATTTTTAATTTACAACTGGTCATCCAAATAGGAGTTCGATGTGTTAGTTAATTACAACAGAAGAGCACGAACTGTGGAATGTGATAACTTCTTGAAAATCAACGTCAGTTTTTGCCAATTTTTTTTTAAATTCAATATAGAGCGAATTACGAACACCATTCCAATCCCTTTACTTCGGCTGAAACAGATAACGTCTTTTTGAGGTTTATTATATGTCTTGCAGTAGTGAATTGTTAAACGTTTTTCATTTGGATACGACTCTTTTCAAGCATTTCTTTTTTCTATGCTTACCAACTGAATTTTCTTATTTTTTTTCGGACAAAATTTTCATTTTCAGAGATTCAGTCAAGATTACAATCCATCAGAAATTTTATTCTTAAATGCATTATTCGTTTGGTGCTCTTTAAGATTTCTGAAATTTAAATGGATTCGTTGCATTTTTGTAGCCTAAATATTAAGGTAGTTTCTTATGTACCTTTTAGTTCTATTTTAATGAAATGGTAATGCGAGAACTATAAGGTATTTCTCCCGCCTTCTTCGGCTGCCATCGTGGGGTAGGGGTTAGTACACTCAGTCGTATTCGAGAGGTCCGTGGTTCGAATCCCGAAGAGGGCATTGCTAATTTTTCACAGCTCTTGCTTCCAAAATAACCTAATGTCTGTACATGTTAACTAAGGCAAAGTATTCAGAACACCCTATTACGTAGTACTTCGTCTTCTTTGTTTCCTCCATAATAGTCCTGGTTCCAGAAGTCCAACAAAAGTTCGCCCAGAAGTGTTAAATTAATAGATATTCACATTAAAAGTAACATAAAAATGAATAAAAGATTTTTCTTCCGAGTTTTTGACATTTCTGGAAGCACTGGTTTCTTTTTCATCTGTTGGATGGTTTTGACCACATTTTGGATAGTTTATACACTCTGAAAACATTGGTCTAGTAAATAATCTTAACGACGGAGAACAATGGGGTCAAATGGGCGGAAAAAATCAAAGAAATAATATGACTGTTGTATGACAGAGATTTTACTCTGTTTGCACCATAAAATGGACTACTGTGCCCAGAATGATGATATATCCCGTATGTTTTCTTTGCAGAGTATACAAACGCCCACTAACAGTCAAATTCGAGGTTATTAGAATGACATGACATTTCCTGGAGCATTTTAAACATATGAGCATCTTTGGCCATTTTAATATAAGAGGCAGTATCGGGAGCAGAATCTCAGGAAAGGGAGAATTTCAAATATTAGAAAACCGGAATCTATGAATTACCTAATCTGTGTCCTGAATTATACGTTAAGGAATTTTCTCTCTCCTCGCCACATACTTTCTGGTGCAGTTGACACAGCAAACAGAAAGTTTGCAGTTCGAATCCCGAACAGGGCATTGTCTATTCTTTTTGTTTGTCCGCTTTAAAGAAATCCCAAAAAAAAATCACTCGGCAAATTTCGCCCTAATAAAATCTGGCGGACGATCATACATCACCACCCAGATTTGGTGACTTGGTCCCTCTTTAAATGGAGAAGAATATAAGGGATGTTCTCTTTGGTTGTTGCAATACCTACGTGATAAAATTGAAAGCACGTTCGACCAGTAATCGGAAGGTCCAGATTTCGAATTTTGGTAAGGGCGCAGCTGAAATTTTCTGCTCCAATTATCTAATCCCTTAAAAACAACCCCCAAGAATATGGGACGTATACCTTTGAATACAGTTTATATTTGTATAAAATTAGGCAAAGCAACAAACTTGTGTTAATGTCTATTTTAATTAAGACTCTATCGATTTCGAGGGCAAACAGTTACAGGTACCTCATGATCAGGAGCAAAGACATAAAAAGAAAGGTTGAGATATTGCCATATTCACATCACAATCAAAAGAATAAAGCCAACGAGAAGGTAGTGTCATTTGTCTGAGAAATAGAAAACAAACATGAAAATGTTAAGCAAATAAATTTTAAAAGCTTTAGGAAGAACTGGATATTAATTAAATTTATTAACTGAACAAGAGAGATCTTTGTGAATGTGAGAAGCTTCAAGGAAATCCAATTCACCAACTGAAGAAGCTTCTCTAATAAATTTTGCAGAACCAAAGTCATGTGAACCAAATAACGTTTGCAGAACCAAAGTTGTGATTAAATTTCCAACTATGATTAGCTGCCGAAAACTGTTTATTCCTTCCTCTAAGACATAAGTTTGATGTTCTGTGATGCCAAAACTTAACGGTATTTTAGTTTGGTCGATATATTTTAAACCACACTGACAAGACATGCTATAAATTCCGAAAGAATTATAGTAAGAAACGGAATCTTCAAGAGTCAAACAATGGACTTGATTGATATTTAAGAAAATGACTTGCAAATCTAATTTATGTAGAATCCGTGCAATTTTTGAAACTGACAGAAGGATGAAATGGAAAAACTACAAAAATTTTAATGTCTAACAGCGAAATATCTGCTTTGCTGGCAAGATGAAAACGTGTTAAAGGCTTTATCAATGACACGTGCGAGAAATATCGATCAACTGCAACTCATTTCAAATATTGGAGTTCATTAGAAAGCAATACTTCCGATGAAAATTTCTGAAGAGTATGTTTTGAGACCATGAAATACATAATAATGAAAAAAAAAATTTTTTCTGAGTGGAGTAAAGTCATTTAACATGGGGAAGCAAACAAATAGAAAAAAAGTGTACATGAAAAACTACTGCTGAAATCAAATTCATTGCATATTATAAGAATATCAAGGAAGGAACGGTATTGTTAGATTATGTCGAAAGCGTGAACTGAATGGCTATGCCAGTCAAATTTATAACTGTTAAAATATGGGATAATATTTTATTGCCATCAAAAGGCGCGAAAATGTCGTCACGTTGCAAATCCAGACACGAAAAGGCAGTTTTTCAAATAATTTGACCTCAAAATAATGCAAATGTCAGCCCGTACAGGATTACTCATGGATAATCCTTGAATTTGGCGATAATATTTATTCCAGAAAACTAAGTGGGTTACATTAAAGAAGACTTAAGTAAGAGAAATTAACTTCTTAATTTCAGTATATATGAAATGGGATTCTCGATACCTAGTATCAAGAAATTTTAATGCTCCTTCATCTGCAAAATTAATAAACAGAGATTTAACATCAAAAGCAATCATAGTTGAGCTCAGGGAAAAATATATTTAAGTTTATCAATGATTTCAAAACAATTTTTTACGGCGAAAATGTTGCTAGAAAGCAGAGTAGAAAACCTAAAAACTAAATATTTTTCCTAATGATATGACGCTGTTCATAAATTAAAACAATAGGTCAAAACGGAGTTCCGCCTTTACGAACTTTGGAGAAAGCATAAAACCCAGCACAGTCAGCAACAGGTGGAGGACTTCATACGGGAGAATGTAAAACCTAGCACAGTCAGCAATAGTCGGAATGAGTGATTTTTAAAATTGAGTTGGGAGTATATGAGATAACCTAACAGTTCTTTTAACGTTTGTGAGGTCAGAAGTGGCAGATTCTTAGGGATCGAACAGTATGGGCTTTCATTTATCAGCTCCGTGACTCCCTCATTGTATATGTGTCTGCCCATAAGAACGATATACCCACACTTCTCATCTTTGAAATAATAATGTTAGCAGTAAAATAAATTTAGAGATTATATTATTAAGAAGAAGTATTTGCATAACCAAAAAATCACTAGGATTAATTAAAGTAGAAATTTCGAATAGATTCCTAATTTAAACTTTAATTTAACTCGTGTTTCAAATCTTATTCTTAAACTTAAAAAAAAAATACCATAGATTAGAATACACATTTTTCTTAGCTAATTATTTTAGAATGTAAGAGTTAATGAAGTATTTGAATTTTCAATAATTACGCTGAAAATTTTAAATTATTAAAATATATTCCATCACATTACTAGTATATTAGGTCGTTCTCCTTTGTGAATTTGCGGTGGTGAACCATGCGACTGAAACTGATAGCAGAAAGTTCAAAGTATCACTTTAATTTCACTGCCAGTTTTTATAACGATTTGTATTTCGTAATCTGTTGCGTATATACACTCACGTTTGTGAAAATTGCAACACCAAGAAGGAATCGTCATAATTGAATGCAATTTAATACACAGTTGAGTGGTAGTGGTACAAATAAATGATTAAATGTTCAAAGCAAACAAACAAGAACAAGAGATCAGAATCAGTATTTTGTGTGGCCACCACGCGCCGCAATAAGTGCTGCTACACGACGTGGCATGGAGTCAAACAAAGTTTGAATGTCTGACTGAGGAAGAGCATTCCATATCGTTTGTACGCGTACCCAAAGTTCGTCTGCAGACGCAACAGGACGAGGATCACGAGCAAGACGCCGACCAATGACATCCCACACATGTTCAATTGGCGACATATCCGGGGAACACGCAGGCCAAGGAAGAAGCTGTACCTGCTGCGCTGCAAAGAAGGATTTAACAATCCGAGCAGTATGAGGGCGGGCATTGTCCTGTTGAAATACAGCGCCTGGCAAGCTTTGAAGGAAGGGAACAGCTTCGGGCTGTAGAACTTCACGGATATACCGGTTGCTGTTCAGATTGCCCACAATTCGTAGCAATTGAGATCGTCTATGATATGCTATGGCGCCCCAGACCATAACTCCGGGTGTTCGTCCACTGTGGCGTTCGATAATGCACTCCGGAAGGTGGCGTTCACCGGCATAGCGTCTGACACGAATGCGGCCATCATGGTACCACAAATTAAAGCGGGATTCGTCAGAAAACACGACATGCTGCCAATCAGCACGCCAGTCTCTATGCTGATTGGCCCATTGTAGCCGCAGGCGGCGATGGTCGTGCGTTAGGGGGATCCTGTATAAAGGAGTCCGTGCGCGCAGTCCACACTGCAGCAGACGTCTACGAATTGATGAAGCACACAATGAAACACCTGTAGCTATTGACCACAGTGCTGCCAATTGTCTAGAGGAAGCTGTACGGTCCGTCCGCGCCATGCGGACCAGGTGTCTATCATCGCGAGCTGACGTCACATTTCGGGGTCCACTCCCGGATTTCCGAGTTGTCCGACACTCGTCCGTCCACTGCTTCCAAACGCGCATCACTGTGCTGCTGTTACGCTGCACACGAGAGGCTACTGCACGATACGACAATCCAGCTTCACGAAGGCCGATGATTCTCCCTCGTTCAAACTCTGTAAGTTGTTCAAATCTCGCTCTCTTTCGTCGACGAGGCATAAGTACAGATTGAGTTAACGTTTACCACTAGCAGATAACCACCGATAACCATACACGCCTCGCTACAGCCGTCTATTTATTCGAATCCATCAGCCGTTCAGAGGGCGCTGCTCAGCATACGCATGCGCTACGGATTTGCAATTCTAATCATTTGCATATCATGCGCCACTTTGCATTTCCTGAAAATGTCAGCTCAATCGCGTAAGTCCTTCATGGTGTTGCAATTTTCACAAACGTGAGTGTATGTATTTTAAAGGAACAGGCAGACATTTTTTTCTCGTTTTGTATGCATGACACAAAGACTGCAGTTCCAGTTGCATCAAAACTTGTTTAGGCTAAATTGATCATTTGAACAATAATTCTCACTTTTTAACAGTTTAAGGTACTTCTCCCGCCTTCTTCGCATGCCTTCGTGTTGTAGTGGTCAGCACGCCCGACGCGAAAGCGAGAGGTCCGTGGTTCATTTCCCGGCCAAGGTGTTACTCATTTTTCATCACTCTTGCTCAAAAATAACGTAATGTCTCTACACTGGCGACGGAACTAAAAGGTGGTGGATGATGATTCTCCACCACCATGATTTGGCGACTGGGGCCCCTAATTCACCGTAGCCCTTTAAAAGGGGGAGTATATAAGGTGTTTCCCCCGCCGTCTTCGCATGCCTTCGTGGTGTAGTGGTCAGCACGCTCGACGCGTAACCGAGAGGTCCGTGGTTAGGTTCCCGGCTAAGGCGTCGCTCATTTTTCATGACTCCTGCTTCCAAATAATCTAATGTCTCTACAATCTAAATATTATTTTAAACACATTTTAATTTTCATCTTTTCTAACTATTCTCTGAAATCCCTTATAGTGTCCAAAATCTGTAGGCTATTCATGAGAACAATGAACTGCGCTATTCACTAATCAGGACTATATAGCTGCGTTTTTTAGAATTTGCAGGATTTTAGTTGTGTATAAATTAAATCCTTTGTGGTCTACTTGACCGACCAGCAAATTACACTGCAGGCCACCCAAATTGCAACACCAAAAAAGACAAGAGATAGCACAACAAAATTTATTTAGTAGATAACATGTTGACCAAGTATCAAATGGTTAAATTTATAGACTTCTGTGATGTATGGTTCCTTCCAGAATCAGTAGCCAAAGTAGCCGCCATTGTTGGAGATCACCGCTGCCACACGCCTCGGCATTGATTCAAAGAGACTTTGGATGCGTTCTTGGGGTACAGTAGACCCAGCAGCTTCCACACGTTGCCAAAGTTGATCTGGTGTGGCAGCTTGGCATGTAATCTGGGTCAATGGCTCAGCAACCATGGATCACATGTTTTCTATCGGCGAAAGATCCGGAGAGCGAGCTGACCAGGGAAGCAGTTCAATCTCGTGATTAACGAAGAATCCTTGGACAATGCGTGCCACGCCTGGTCGCGCATTATCCTTAGAAATATGGCTGTGGGCAAGCCCTGAATGTAAGGAATGACAACTGTCTCCAACACCTCGGAGATGCAGTGCTGACTGTTTAAAGTACTGGCAACGCGTACTAGAGGAGTGCGAGAGTGATATCAAATGCCTCCCCATATCATAATACCCGGTGCAGGACCAGTGTGGAGGTGCATAACGCAGCTGTTCAGCTTCCTCTCTCTACGGTGTCTCCAGACTCGAAACCGACCATCGTGGTGTTGCAGACAGAACCGTGACTCGTCAGTAAAGACAATTTCATTTCATTCTGCCGTCCACATCCTTCTTTAATCACACCATTGGCGGCGGAGACGTCTGTGGTTCTGCGTCAAGGGTAGACGAAGCAATGGACGTCTTGCGCACAAGCCAGTCTCCTGAAACGGCGTCGAATGGTACGCGCAGACGCTGGATGATGCGTTACAGACTGAATGTGCTGTGCTGTGGTTCGTGATGTGACTGAGCGATCCGTCACTGCCATGCGCACAATGTTCCTTTCATCACGTGAAGCGGTGCACTGAGGTGGATGCGATCGAACACGTCGGTCCGTCGTACGCTCCAGTATCCAAAAGTCACATATCCGCATTACAGTTGTTTGGTTTCGTTCAACTCGACTACCGATTTCCCTGAAAGGTAATCCACACTGTCGGTAGGCCACTATCCTTCCTCTATCGAACTCGGATACTTAATCAAACGATGATCGCTGTTTGCTACGAGGTATAATTGATCGATTTTTTTAAAAACCACAAGAAAAACACAATTGCCGAACTTGAAATCGTCGAAAACTCCAAGCCTTAAATAGCGCTTTGAAGTGGCGCCACAGGCGCGCGTGATGTGCGTCCGCCCTGAAATTCTTATCATTTGCATATCTCACTTCAGCTAATGCATGTTGTAAATTTCACGTTATGTGCATTCTTCCTTCAGGGTGTCGCATTTACGGTGGCCATCAGTGTATTTCTCCATCTAAAATTCCGTGAATAAGTCTGAACAAGAAATAAACGATTTATTAAATCTTTAAGTGTACAACTTATGGGTACAAATAAACTCTGCTACTTGAGTGTAATTAAACCGACAAAGACGAAGTCTTAGATTTAAAGTACCGCAATCGGAGAACGCATAAATTGGCCTAATTCAGCTAGCTCAGTATTTTAATGGCGCCTTTTGATGTCGATTAGCAGAGTGGCTAAATCCGAGATATTCATTGTAGATCTAGCCGATAAAACGCAAAATGACAAAATGACAAACGCAAAATACACTATCAAAAACTGTATCTATAAAACATTATGATACCGTAAACGATCTACCAACTCATTTGCACCTCAATGAAAACTGCGGAAAGGAGAAATTATAGTTAAGGTTTATCCTAATAACTGGTCAATTAACATATGATACTTTAAAAATTATCTCTTACAGCTTATCTTTTCGGAATACGAGAAGATTAGCTTTAAGAGATAATTTAATTAATAATAAATTAATGCATTATGTCAGCCAGTATCTTCTACATGTTTTAATTTTTTAACTAAAAATCTGATATTGATTTTGCTTCCAGTTTCACATGTCTGTCCTATTTAAAACACGCCGGTGAGTTTTATCGTGACAAGGAATACAAAACTGTGCTATTTGAAAGACGTCTTCCCCGAAAATGGGTGCGTGAATCTCCCATTCCTCACCACCAAACCACTCGAGCGCATTTTTGGTTGGCCATATATTTTGAGTGTTCCCATTTTGCGCAAGCACTATATATTTGTACACATCTATGCATTCTCCCGGACTCGATCCCGGGCCTTTCAGCACAGTAGTCAGTGTCACTAACCACTAACCCGTCTGTGTGGCCCAAAATCTTGTAAGGTTTATTCTAATTTTATAACAGTTATTTTACGTTTATGCACCTTCCCTATCTCTTCTAGCTTCAGCTTACAATTTCCTACCAGAATGTAGTTTCAGAAACGCGTTTAGTGTAAATGATTAAGAATAGTATTTAAGCCGATGTTTCACTGGCTTCCTTATTAGAGAGCCCGAGTTTCTGACTAGCTCGCGTTTGCCTTTAAACTATTTTCGCGTTGCTCTTTCTATAAGCTATTGCTACGCTCGGCCGTACTTCAGGCCGTTGATAGCTTTGTCCACTTTAGGGAGATTTAGGACCCAACTACTTAGAATCCTGATAGCTTCGGCCATATCTTTTATTTAAGCATAAGTTAAGTTTTAATTCTTATTATTTTGGGTTCAAGCTTATGTAGAGGCTTTGCTGTACACTCTGAGGTAGGAGCCAACTACGTTTATCCTTACTTTGAAAAATAAAGGGTAATTAGTCCTTGAGTCTTCCGTCTCTGTTCACACACTCAAGCGATTATTCGCTTATCGGTGTAAAAGGGTTCCTAAATTTAACTTTTAAATAAAACGGTGGAACCCTGCAACCTAAAATGTATTTTTAATGGTAATTAACTTCTTTTCCTTCTTATTATTATCGAAAACTCTGGTAGAGGTTAAACTGCTTTTATAGAAGCAGCCTTTATTAAGTCCTTTCGTTTCTCGGAAAATGTATTTTACTTTATGTTTTCTGAAACGGCTTTAAATTAAAATTTCATTTTTGATGGAAGAAAACAAGCTCTTGAAATTATATGGAGCATGCTTATACCGACTCCAAACATTACTGAAATTAAACCATTTTATCTCTGTATTAAGCCCGAGTAACTTTTATTTCACGATCATTTAAGCGAATATATTCTATCAACTTGCCCTTAACATTAGCCAGATTTCTGTTCATATCATTCTAAAAATCATAATATTAAAATCAATACTCTCAGAGTAAATGATTCATTTCAAAATATGAGCTTCAGGTTTTCAAATACATAACCATTAAGGAATCATTAACAGTACTCTCTATTCTTAATCATCCGTACATTATATCAATAATGATTTTATTAATATTACATTAATGATTGCAGAAGAAATGTATTTCGGGTATAGAACCTTGTTCTAGTTGATACAGAGTTTTATCTGTTTTCCTGAAATTTTCTGTATTTATTTTGTACGTAAAATTAATGAATCTCACGCAGAAACATTCTATATGCAAAAAATAATACATTTTGAAATATCACATTTTACAAATTGAAATATTACATTTTACAAATTTTACATTTTTATTTTGAAATATTACATTTTACAAAATATTACATTTTGGCGTGTATATTCTCTATTTATGTATTCTTCCAGTTTTACAATAGTAGTAAAGGGTTGCATTTTATTAAGCTCTTAACATTAACTTCGAAATTTCTCAAAAAAATTGCGATTCTTAAGAGATAATTTAAAAAGTAGAAATTATGTCTATAATTCTAATTTTCTACTAAAATGTTTTCTTCGTCCTTAATTTTTACCTCCGTACCTTACGTACAGAAGTATACATAAATATGGTAAATACTGTGTAACTTTATACTATGGACGCTTCGTATTGCGAACCAATCGGTTTATGAACCAATTACATAAACGAAAAATACCTCGAATTACTAACGGTATCTCAAAGTATGGACACACCAGTTAGCAATAAATGATTGGTGGAACACAAAATTCGCATTAAACGACTTCTAAAAATGTCATCTTTAAATTTTCCATTGCATAGTTCTTATTACAAAAATTATTTTGTAAATTTTCGATTCTGTAGTTCTTATTACAAAGTCTGGCAGTAAATGACTCACAGGACCATTGATTCAGCCTTGAGGAAATTACGGCCAGATTGTATTGAAGAAAGTGATTTCGAGGCAAAAGCACAGATTTTGAAGTTAAGAATGAAGATGTGAAGGAATTGCTAAATTTTCATAAATTGAATTCAACAAGACCGAACTAAAGTCTCATCAGAAGTAGCAACAAAAGGCAGTTTTGGAGGAAATGTCTTCAGAGAAAAAGGAGTGAAAAGAAAACGAACATATTTTTAGTTCACTAAAATTTGCGCAAAATGGAGTAAGCAGTAACGTTGCATGTAATGATAGGACTGACAAAATGGTAAGAAGCTACTAGCAAAGTAGTTTTAGTGAATGACATGCCTTACTTTAGAAACACTACAAAACATAAACAACAGCAAAGCACGTTGAATAAATAATGTAGGAAAGTGGTCTAGGGAATACCAACAGCGACGAGTGGAGCAAAGAGACTATGAAAACTTAAAATATATCCTAGAAAGACAGTTTAATGATGATTTTATGAAAGGACACTTTTTATCCAAATAATAACATCTCTTCCTTTGCTTTTTACCATCATTTTCCATTTGTGCTCTCCACTCTCTTCCAAGAATAAAGAAGAATTAAATAACATTTTAGTCTATTTCATTTGTCTAATGTCGTATATACACTTCCCGTTACATCTAATAATTTTCCTCATTTTCCTGCTTTGAACTTGTGTGCAAAGTACTGCTGCAATTTTAAATTAAGCAATACATTGCACACAAGTTCAAAGATTACTTTATTTCAGGTGAGAACTTCATTTTTTGTCCAAGAATAGATCCATTCATTTTATATTAATTCCTATGGAAGTAATAGTTTCGAATTTCGAACATTTCAGGTGATGAACGACTTAAGGAAACTAGGCTTTGGGAATAAAATTCCGGAACCAAGATTCTATTAGAATAACCTTTCTCCATAATTAAAATTTTATCGCCATTTATCGGGGAAACAACTATTAGGAGTTAAACGTAAGCCTTATTTCACTGTAAAGTTCTATACGTTAGCAAAATAGCTTTAAAGATAACACTATTACAGTCCTCCTTCATACATAATTTTGATATTAGATACTTATGTCTTTAATCTGCTCTTTGACTCATTTAAATGCTTCGTACACGTATGAATCTTCCTCCCTTTCTAACACGAAAATCTGGAATCAAGCGTTGCAAGTCTTTCCAGTTAGCTGCCATACCGATACATGCAGGAAGAATCAAAAGTTGTACATTTTTCTTTCTCCCTTCCCATTCTCCCACAGAAAGGTTAGTAATGTTTTCTCAACTCGTACTGCATTACATCTTTCATAATAATCATGTGGGATTACCTAATCCTCGTGCTCAATTCTGGTCGAGAGAATAAAGAAAGCGAGAGGGTGACGAATTTGTATTCTTCATTATAACAAGAAAAAGACTAACAACATAGAATATATTTTATTTAGTATTCCATCGGTTGCTTTCAAAGAAAGGATACGACTCTAATAATGAGTATTAAAGCAAAAAATATATGGAATATAGCACAGAAATATCCTCTTAGTGAAAAAAAATCATAAAAAAATGGAATAGAAAAGTTACGCCTATTTTTCTCGTAAACGCTTATTTAATGTAACGAAGGTTAAGTTTATGAAATGAAGACACAAATTTGAAATGTGCAGAAAAAACTGATTAAAATTAAAAAAAAAATGGAAATGTTTCACATTTTAAATTACGTCCAAAGGGGTGTATTTTTAACTTTTGTGTGTTACCTTTATTTATTAAATGTCATGTTCTAAGTACTCAAACCATAAAATTCAGTTCAACAGCAACATTGCAAAATAATTTTAAAATGAGAGTTTCTTTAGAATTTCTGATACAGAGTTTTGTGCATTAGAGATAAGTTTTGTTTCGGTACAGTGTTGCCATTGCTCGCTTTGAAATCGTTTAGTTTCTTAATTAAAAATTCGTTGAAGTGTTACAAAACACGAAATTGATAATAAAATAAATTTCAAATTCCAAATTAAGGCTTCTACATGCCCATATTCTACGGAAAATTACGTTATTCAAATTTTGGTGGCTCTAGGTAACGCTATTTTATCACAATGCGAGAAACATACTTACATTCATGCAGATTCTTCATTATTTATTTTCTTTAGCAATAATACATGGTTGTGATATTTGGTGGCAACAATTTGAAAAGTGATTCGCCGTTTATATTTTTTACTGCAAAATGGCAAAACGAAATTAATAGTCCTTCAGGACAAATTGCCCATTTGGACGAATAACAAATTTATAATCAGGTAACTAATTCCAGGTAGAAATAGAACAAATATACAAAAATGGAGAAACGGAAAAGCCGAACATGCACATAAAAATTTCGTATGGGAAAGCTGGCAGGAAGAATTGTCTAGTTAAGATATTGTTAGGAAGAAGGTAAAATTAAAGAACTGAAATATTTTTTGCAAGGGAATTGTTTCATAAATGAGCTAACAAGAACGTAAACTTCTGCAATGAAAGTCTTAAGGAGAATATAATTGAAATAAAGTGATTTGGCACTGCAATCAGTTAACACTTGCAATCAGTTAACTAAAAAGTACCATCTTCGTATAAAAGTTGTTAGATCTTAACCGAGGTGTATCTCAAATTAGTAGGTACAGCGTGGAAACCCTCTTCTTAAAGCATCTTGATTAACACTAAATGTGCCACAGCAATTTCGCTTCTCTTTGCTTTTAAGTAATCTAATTTATGAATATATGAATTTATGATTTTATTATGCTCGAGAAAGATATTTTGAGAATTTCACTGCTGAATGTTTCTGGCACTGATTGTGGCAGGCTAAAATGATTCAAATCTTGAATACTGCTACCTTTTTTGTCTTCTTAGAAGTAAACTTAACGCAGTGCTGCCTTCATAGCTTTACGTTTCTTAGTTATTACTTATAACTACAGCCTTAAGTCAAAACAAGCAGTGACATTCTTGTTGTTTTTAAGGAGTACGTAATTTCAAATTTGTCTGTTATTGTTGATTTACAAAATAGTACTCCGCAGAGATTATACAAAGCAATTATAAATAAATCAGTGTAGAGTTTCATTATTTCAAGGAAATCGACATCTGAATTTTGATTTTGTCACTTTTTACGAAATGATTTCTCATATGGGATTTCACACTAAATTTCATTGTTCATCACACTAAATGGAGCTACATTGTTATTCCCATCGCCATAGAAAATGATGATATGCTTAATGTAAGTAACTTGGATTTTATTTTCTACTCATATGACCGCCTATTTATCAACTCTATAAGTGTTCCATTGCAAATCCAGATCCAATAGACATTTTCAATTTTACTACCAAGACAGCTACAAATGATACTGGCTCAGGCTATAGCAAGATAATACCTGATAATTGTTTAATACTAAAGAGCATCAAATACTGCAAAGAAGACAGAAGGAAATGATTTTTAAAGGAAAATAGTATTAATTTAAAAATGAATAAGAACATAAGTGCCGGAATTTTCATCACTGCCGCTCAAAAAATATAGATTCTTCTTTTACTAAATTTTCGCCCACTTTTTTCAAGCAGCCAAAAGATGCCTTAGAGGAAAAAAATTGATATAGACGCGACATGACTTTATTGTACACCTATTAAATTATACAAATTTTTTGCTGAATTTCATTTAAACTTACTTGCTGGAATTTTTCTAATTTAAGTAAATGATCCTACAAGGTAAGTTGAAAATGATATCAAAATCTGCAAATTTTCAATTTAAATATCCCGGTCAATTTTTGTTTTACGGGAGTAAAACTGCTTATAACTTTATTTTTAAATTACAATCCTAAAACTTTCCTGCATATAAGTAAGTGTAGGAACAGGGATATAGGACTGAAAGTTAGATTTCGTTATTTGTTTGTAATTTATTTTTGTTTTAATTTGAAATTGCCAACACATGAATATTTCGTCATTTAAGACACTTCTGTAACTGGACGTACATGCCTACTGTCAACGATTGGGAAAACAAAGGCCGGGTAATGACTTTTAAGCCAGAAAAAGGGTGCATTTATATACGTACAATTTTGATAATAAACAAGCAAAGTGGGCACTAAATGTTATTGCAGTCCTATACACAAAATGTCAACAACTTGCGGCTAATCATTTTTGAGTTATGCGATAAACATTCGTATGGTACATACAGACATCACGAAACAAATGCATGCATAATCCATTTTAAATCCTTTTGGAAAGCATTATTCTTTCCGTATCTACAAACGTCACTCCAAAAACGCTAAATACAGATTCAGCAACAGTCAAAATTAATATTTCTGTTGAAATATGCTATCTGAAATTTTTCGCTATTACGATACTTCCTTTCCTTCATATCAGGAAGTAAAAAAGTAAACGATAAACTGCTGTTTGACTTCCCGCTGTAGAAATTATGAAGCAATAGATTATCACTCCTCTGAAACTGGTACACTGAGTGTCCAGAACATAGTATTCGGTATTGCAGATGGCAAAATGCTTAACTCAGAAATTCAAATAGCCAAATAGAAATGTTTCGTAGACATTTTTCCTAAGACTGATTATAGGAATGGGAGCGGTTTATTTGACTTTGCCAATAAGATTTAAAGTAATGCAACGAAATTATTAAAATAACCGATTTGCATTTCTAATAAGAAGATTTCAGATGATAGGAATTTTGCACAGGCCTCAAGGAATGCCCTTTGCCACCCACTTTTCAATTTTAAATTCGAATCGTAAAGCAAAACGAAGCTATCAGAAGACTGGTACATGATAAATGTCCAGGCATTAATAACATACATCCTAAATAGAGGCAGATAGTATATATATATATATATATATATATGTGTGTGTGAGTGTAAGGTCAAAATCCTTCAACCGTTACGTCTAATAAGAATGATAATAATAAACATCTTAAATGAGGAACCACATTTAATTAATGCGATTGAAAATAAATCATCGGGAGAAGATTTTTAATACACGTGGCAGAATTCTTTTTAATGCACGTGGTAAGAACTCTCATTAAAATGATTCCTTAAAGGACAAAGATTCGGCATTGCAAAGATTTCTTTCTTAACATTACTTTTGCTGCTAAAACTAAGTGAATTTAATGCAGGGTGTAAAGAAGAAGTAAACTCGCTCATTGAATTTTGACTAATTAGGAATATTATTATTTCGAAAATAGAAACAAGAAAAATGAATAGTGTGCTAATTTTCTAAAATATTCTTACGCAATTAAAAGATACATACGTATATAGATAAACGTTTTTGTTTATGCAGATTAAATTTTCAAATTCATGAAAAAATCTTACAAATGAATATTAATCTTTTTAACGTCGATTTAAACGTCACTCTGTTTATTAAAGATGTTTAAATTAATCCCCAAATTACGCACAAAATTTAATTTAAATTATCACTAATTAATAATAATATCACAAAATAATAAAATTAACTTCATAACATAATAAAATTGATTAATAATATCAGTCTTAATTACAAATATGATATGCTTTGTATCAAAGATTTAGGAAAAATAACATTGTTTTCAATTGTAAAGATAAAAAAGGTTTCAATTTCGGCTCGTGCCTCGTAAGTAGAGCTTTTTTACGTAAGTAAAAATAATTTAGCAATTAACGTTGAAAATGAAACTTTCGTTTGCTTCAATGTAATATCGCAAGCGGAAATAATATCTCTCTATACATGTCAACATGTTTTTCAGCACTGAACTTCAAAGAAATGGAGCTTATTTGCCGCAAGAAATGCTAAATCTATCTCGAGTTCCCTTTCGGCTGAGCGAGCAAAACCAAATGCATCAATAACACGTATATATTTAACTCAAAATTAATGTGATTTTGAGGAAAATGTTGCATAAAATTTTGAATCATCCGAAAAATAATTTCTATGTCATTTAAATGCAAATAATACAGGAGCCTGCATATGTTTAAACTATTAATTCAGTCAAATTATCTAAAACAAAATTAATAAAATAGCATTTCAGCTCGAAATATTTTTATATGCCTAAATTTTGATAGGAATTTGAATTTCTTCTACTAATTGGTTTCGCCTCACTTTCCATGTATTTCAAACTTAATTGTACCCTGTAATAAATATTGTATAAATGCTTTATACTCGCATTCTTAGTCTATCGATGTCTAGTTAAATAAAATAATAATTTTGGTAAAATATGCGCAAAACTGAGTTAAAACAGGTCAGTTGAACAAGTACTTTTTTATCAGTTTTCGGTTTGTTTAAATCTGCTGTATTTTAAATTATCTTATTTCATTCATTTTTAATAAATATAATACACACAAATGCAAGATAAGAGATATGTAACATAAGATTCTAACCACCAAGCTCTAAATAGCAGGTGCAGTTTTTCCAAATGCATTGTATCAGTTTACTGCAGACAGCTTGCCCTAAGAGGTTTAATTGTGGTTTCTTATCTTTAGATTGCACGTGACATTTCGTTGTTGATTCTCTGATTTCAGTTTAAGACCTTCAGAGTAGATTTATAATGAATAGGGTCAAAGGCTAGCGGAATGTTTATTAGAGAGTAGAAAGGATGTCATTCGAAATGTTCACAACTATTATTGCTGTGAAACTGGAAACGTATTTCGGGTGGTTCGGTATTTTAAGGATACAAGCTAGCGAAGGGTTTGGATTTTGAAAGAGTTAATTTGTAATACACCGTTATATAAATTTTTAATTTAATGTTAACCCATTTCTGTCCTAAAAGTACACTCATATCCAAAATTTTCTTTACCTGCATGACATCACAAATTTATCAGAAACTGTGAACTATAAGATTATGAACTCGCTTCGAATGTTACATAACATCGTGACATAAATGTCTATGAAAATATTTAGGTACACTGCGAATAATAAACAACTGTAGCATAAAATAACAAAAATTATAGTAATATGTTTCAAGGCGAGTTCAGAAAAAAGCAGAAAAAATCAGAAAAAAATTAAGCTTATGGGTTTTATATGGAATGTAATTTCCACTGATTTGTACACCCATACCATAACGTGGTTTCATGTTGGCAATAATATTGTCAACCACAGTTTGGATTAATAAATTCCTCTCGTTCAGCTTCAAAGCATTTAGATTTCTAGGAGGAAAATGTCTCCTTGCCCCTGTTTTTTAAAGCAGTCTTATAAGTTCTCTAACAGGTTAAGATCAGAAGACAAAGAAGTAGATTGAGAAGATTGGTCACAGTATTCGCTCAATTCTGAACTTTCAAGAAATTCAATAACAAGATTTGGTGGTTGTGAAAGAATATTATTCTTCTTAAATAAAAAGCCAGATCATACCTATATCTAAGGTCTGTCACAAATGAAGCTCGTAAACGTGTAAGTATATACTAAAAATTAACAAGGATGTACATCCACAGGTCATTATTTCTCCCCATATGACCGCACTTGCATTACTGAAGTGGTTACGTTCTACGAAGTTCGAGACGATTTGGCGTTCCTGACTCCCCACTGATGTCAGCGCGTTTAGAATCAAATGTTAAACTAGACCTTGATTCATCAGTAAAGAGAACATGGGATCATTTGCGTTCACTGCAGTTCCGATTCTCTTTGCTGCAATTAAAATTAGCCTTTTTTTGTTCGAAGCCAGTGAAAGACATATCCCTGACTTTCTGACACAAAAGCCATTTTCATTATGTCTTCTGTATATAGTTCGCTTTAATGCAACAGTTCCAGCAGCGGAGGCAATATATGTAGTTAATTGTCGAGCAGTTACTGGCATGGCGGGTAGTTATTAGTCCCTTAGTCATGACGGTGCAGTTATCGATCTTAAGAAGTGGTTGTTATTCGTTTACTATCTGGTCCAAGCTTCCTTTCAGGACAGTCTTAATAGCGTAGAGGCTCTTTGACTTGAAATATTAACATTAACACATCTCAATTGCTTCCACGATTTTCTACGCGGGTTCTTTCATAGGATATTTCGGAAGCATAACAAACAGTTTTGAAGCATTACACACTGAAATCAAACTATAAATTGCAAAACCTCATTTCACGCAAAGCGATTGATTTAACGTGAGATGATCAGAAACATTTTGATTGGATGATTTTTAATTAGGGTAGCCTTTCACACATTTCCCGCAAACCCGGTGATATTTCATGAAATATCATTATTTCTGAATTACATAGGATAATTCAGACATGATTGTAGCTATGTCAGCTTACAGTATTATAGTTCCCAGTTTTTTAGGAGAATCTTGCTTAAGTGTTTTGATTAACATTAACCTCTGGCAATATTTAAATACTAATTCTTAAATACCAATTCTTATATTTCTGTATTAATTCTTAGATAACGCTAATAAGATGTATACATTCATAACTAATGTAGCCACATTAGTTGATGAAAGTCGGGCAAAGAGAATTTTTCCATTCCCTCAATTCCTGCCCAATAATGCGAAGGTGAAAACGCACTGTATACTCTCGAGTGTGATAATGCGAAAGAGTAAGCAGTTTCTGCATGCTGTCGCGTATAATAATGCGAAAGAGTAAACGCACTGCAGGCACTGCTACAAGGACAGAATATTCATTGTTTACTAATGAATTTAGAACAAATGATTATTATTTCTTGGTATGTAGGAGCGATTCCTTTGCCTCGAGGTTTACATTTTATACTATATTTAATTTCAGTCTAGCTGATCCTTGATCAAGTACCTTTTCTAGAAAAATAAAGCATAGTTGAAGATGAAACTGAGATGCCTCTAAAGGACAGAACTGAACAAAGGTATTTGAATTCTGAACTTTCTCTGAAAACAAAAAGGGTTCAAAATGACAGATCACGCTTGCCTGTAATGGTAAATTGCAGTAAATACAAAATTAGAAGCAGAAGTCACTATCAAACTGCATACTAAACAAGTAAAGAAATAAATAAACCGTTTTGTAGTTTGTGATATTCAAGAAATGTTTGGGTCTTCTAAGTTGCTTAATGGTAACAAAATAAGACTAAGCATGAATTTAGCAACTTCATTGTTTATTAGTATCTATTTTTTATACGAAAAACATCCCGCTTATAGTAAAACAAATTTAGAGCTTTCCGCGCGAGAGCTATCTCGAGGAGATTTTTCATTTAAATCAGAAAATGCAAATTGTTTTATGAAGGTGCAGTAATAAAAGTATTGAAATTTTAAATAGACTTAAATATAATTATAAAAAAACTTATTATAAAAAACGAAAGCTTCCACTTAAGAGATTTTGATCAGTCAGCTGATATCAGAAACCGGCAAAATTACTAAACCTATATAACAGAAGGGAAAAGTAAAGAAAGTTTTTCATGGCTTTTCTTACTATTCAAAATGCTACGAACTGTAGTTCAAATGTTATATGAATACCATAGAGGCGAAACAGCGGATTCCCAGAGTGTTTTAAGCGTGTTACATATAAGTTTGTGAATATGTATTATCAGCTTACGAATAGATGGCGGTGGTACCTATTTGTTAAATAAACTATGACGCCATATTTGTGCATATGTAGCAGTTGGTCTTTGGTGTTTCTGAATGCATAACACTATTAAGTATATAACTTCTTTTTAAATTTTTTTTGAATACAAAATTACGGACATTGCGTAAAGTTTATGTTAAATATTCAAGAATTGTACTTGTGTAGGATGTTAAAAATATTTCCTCTTTTTTTTTCAGTCCAAAGGAGCTTTGTCTCTGAAGGACTACTGTTTTCGTTTTGCGATTTTGCGTCGAATCACTCTGAATGTCCGTTTCGGTTTTCAAATTGTTGCCATCAAATATTATCGCCCTGTATTATAGTTGAAGAAATTAAATAATGAAGAATCTGCATAAATGTATGTATGTTTCTGGCATTGTGATAAAACAAAGATACCTAGAGGCATCCAATTTTGAATGACGTAATACTACTGCGAATATGGGCATCTGGAAGTCCAAACTTGAAATTTAGAATTTGTTTTATTACCGATTTCATATTTTGTAAAACTTTAATGAATTTTTGATTAACAAACTCAAGGATTTCAAAGAGATCAATGGTAACGTTGCACATAAAAACATTTTTATCTCCAGCGCGTGAGACTGTGTGTCGGAAATTCTAAAGATACGCTTAATTTAAAGTTACTTTGTGATATTGCTGTTGCACTGAATTTTATGATTTAAGTGCTAAGAACATGACATTTAGAAAATAAGGTAACACACAAAGTGTTAAAAAAACCTTTAGACCTAATTTAAAATCTGAAACCTTTCAATTTTTTTTCTGTCCTCGAGGGAGGTCATAAATGCATATTTTTAAACACAGTACCTGGATACCTTCAAGTAAGAGTTTTTGATATGCATATAAAATAGTCTTTCCTAAGTGTACTTGTCAGGACTGATTGTTCGGTGCATATTCTTGGCGAACATATTCGTGAAATACTTCAAGTCCTAATCTTGATCAGGGAGCTGAATGCAGCTATGTTCTGTGGTAGAGAACTGTGGCTAAGTGGTAGAAGAACTGCACTTCAGAAGGATTTAAAATCATCTTTTATTAAACCACAATTATATACAGCCGCTTCCCAACTCGGGAGGGATACAGAAAATAAGGACCGCACTTGGGTCTAAACTGAACAATCAAATAATTTAAACTAAAGCTAATTAGAAATTAAGTAGTCGTTGCTCACAGAGCTATAAACGCGAGGTTGGCCTCTAAACTAAATGGTGCGTAGCAAGATTTAACTACAATACTAACGCATTTAGAATTATTTCAATAAGTAATAGCGTAACAGCGCTAAGGCTTAGAATTTAAATACTAGCTAGTCAGGCGAACGTCGAACAGAGTAGCAGTGGTCTGAGACTAAAAGCTCTCTCACACTGAGAGGTTCCTACCTACCGTTTCAATAGAAACTTGGCTCCCTTCAAATTAGCATAAAGTTGAAACGTGCGCTTATTCTAACGGGAAGTTGAAATAAGAACAGATAGAAAGAGGCAAATTAAAATAAAACTTTGTTAGTTTAAACTAAAACCTTAAATACTTTTTACTTAAAAGTCATCCATATCCAAAGCTGTGTTGAAACGTATTGCTTAATAACAAGTTACTTTGTTGTGGATTCAATTTTATTAAATATTTTACATTTAATGAACACATATATTATTCTATCGAATTCGCCATTCTTTTCTGATTTCGTCGAGCCCGTGATAATTTTATAAAACATCTAGGAAATAGTTTAGATTTTATAAACATCTAGGCATATTTTAGGAACATATAAATGTAGTTGAAATATCATTTGATTAATATAATGCACAAAGCTTTTATGTTAATTATTTTCCCAGATTAAAATTAAATACTGGGCATACCAAATATTTGTTTAAACACTAGAACTAAACTTTATCAATAACTAATTGAATCAATTTTGAAATGTTTCTGTAACATAATTGCGAAACGCATGCAGAATCAATAATTGCATGATGTAACGGTGATTTGCTTTTCCTTTGTGCATAATTCACCTCTGAAAGATATTAATGCGAAGTATCATTTCTCAAACATGAATAAATATGTTGTCAAAACTGAAATTTGCAGCTAGAAAGATCCTTGTTGGTATTAAAGCAATCAAAATATTTATCGAATGAACCTGTTTAGAAGCTCAGTGTGTTGTTCATTAAGTTTAAAACTCATGAAAATATTATAACCTTAATTCTGTATGTGTCCTTTTTTAAAAAAAATGAAGACTAATATTTAATTTATTATTTTCTATACTAAAATTTCAAAATAAAATTTGGCTTTCAGACTCTTTAAAGACACATTTCTTAAGCTATATTGAGTAACCTGAGGGCAAAATATTTTATATTTATACTAGAAGTTATGAAATAAATTTTACGTCAACAGTTTTAATTATTAATACATTCACGGAATATGTAATACATTCAAGTTGATTAAATATTTTCTCGTGTAGTTCAAATTTTAAAAACTTAGGTATGCATGACACATAAATTAATAGAATCAATTTCTAAAGTAACGGCATGAATTTTTACCAAATTATAGCCATATTTCTAAACTTTGAATAATTTTTTATATATATTTGAACTGTGCATTTAGATATTTCTCCAGTTTCTACGTTGTAACATTTTATACCTATTTAATATAAATGCATATTAAATTAAAGTTTGAAGTTGGTTATAAGTATAGTTTTAATGTTACTTTTTATTCAAACTTATATTATTTTATTTCAATACATCTCCTTTCTGTTTTTGCTTAGAATGTGCATAATTTTAACTAATAAACTCTTTTTTATGCTTTATAGTATAATAAAAATTAAGGGTAAATTAATTTATTTAAACATGAAATTAAATTCTGTAAATAAAAAAAATAGATGCATAAGGAAAAGAAACTGAGATGCATATAAATACAAATTCATTATTACGATTTGAAATATGAGAGAGAATTGAATTATTATGTGAATATACATATCGTCGACTCAAATTAATAAAAATATCTTTTGCAATACTGTAATAACACAGCCTGTCACGAAAATTCTGAAGAATCATAAGGCCATTATAAATTTTCTGGAATAAAATAGACACGAAAAAAAAATTAGAATCAAAATCATCAGAGAGACATCTTAACACACTGCCGTCTCACCTAGTTCGACAGGAACTCGGTTTCATGAGGCGAACAGTTATCCCCAGAAGCGAGAGTCTCTTTTTGTTCGGTGCGCGCGTTCTCGTATACTAGCGCGCAATGCAATGTCTGATCTTATGACATTAAGGAGTAGCTGGAAGGAACATTTAACTTCCCTCAGCTTTCATCGCGAGATTTTTCTGAAACCACGTGTAAGCTCTAAGCTTAACTGTCCACATGCATGTAGAGAATAAAAATGTTCTGTTTTAATATTACATTTGTGTTTGGACACTCGTGTTTCTAAAAATGGTTTGGTCAAAAAAAATACAGTTGAACTTCTTATTGCAGTCGCCATCGGTGCCATGATATGGTATTCAGGAGGTACGCTGAATTGATATATGAGACGCTGAGCTGACGTATGAAGCTGTATGTTACTTTGGGAATCATTTTAGCCCAAAATCAGTCCAAATTCCCAAAACGCCTTAAAATCAGAACACCATCAGTTATTTAGTTTTACAAGTATTTGCGGTAAACATGTATGTACACTGCGCAAAAAAAAAAAAGAAAAAAAGGGACAGTCCTATTTCTCGCGTTCTACTGGGCCAAATGACGAAATTCAACTGGCGTTTCTCATGTCTCGAAATCGCTTAGGATATATATTAGATTTATATACAGCATTATTCTAACATAGGTATTCTGAGACAAAATCGGACTTTTTCTGAAATAACATACCAATTTTTTTTACACATTTCGATTCTACGGCCCATGCCAAACTGCCAAGTTTTGTAAAAATCGCAAGAGTAGTTTTTAAAATATTAGCTCTCAAAGTTTTAGCTCTTCATTGTCAATTGAATTTGGTATATATTTATTAATAACTCTTTTTTATTAAACTTACATGATTCCTTCTTTTGGAATTAGAAATTTAGGTTTATTCCATATAAAATTCACCCATTTTTTATGATTTATTTTTAAAATTTGTATTTTTAAATAAATTTTATATATTTTTCGAAGACATTTTTTTACATTTAGAAGACATTTAATTATAACCTACGACATTTTTACCATCATCTTAAAGTAGATGTATTTCTAGGCACATCTGCAAAAAATTAGAGTTTTTTATTCAAACTTTTCTAAAGTATACATGAATTTACATATTGGAGAGTTTTGAAATTTGGCATCTTTTTTTTGAGCGATTATAATACCAAATGTGGTTTATGGATTTCGTTACAGTGAATTGCCACAGCGATTTTTAATCTTAAATTTCAAATAAATTTTAGGGAGAATTAATTGTATTGAAATATTCCCCTCAATGATGCGTAATAAATATTTATTAATGCTCTATGGAAAATTACTTTTTTTTTTAAATTATAGATGATTTTGTTCAGATTTTTAAACTTTTTTTTTAATTTCTTTCTTATTTCCATTTTTTGAAATATTTGTAAAAATAAAATTTTATATTTGCCGTGTTATCGTCTGCTAGCTTACTTTAACTTCATTTAAATCGAATTGTCTAAAACTGAGAACTTTAGTTTAATGTTTTATTTCTTTATCATTTAGCAAAAAATGTTTTAATTAAAATATTTATCCTTTGGACTTTGCTTTTAACTTTATTTACGGTTAAAATGCCTAGAAAATGAAAAGCTGTCTTCAGCTGAAGGGCAACTGATGTAATTGATATTTTAAAGCATTTGACAAGAATGCAAAATTTATGGAAGTGTAACTATCAAAAAATTTAAATTTTTTTGTGTGAGCACTGAAAATAAATGTAGAAGAAAAAAAAGACAATTAGGGTAGAAAAGAAAGCAAAAATTAGGAGGGAAATTTGGCTGTCAGAAATACTAAGATGTTTTGGAAAGTTGGATGCATTTAAATATGCTTTCAGTGTACTTAAGAAATTTAGATGTTCAAAGAGAAAACACTTGGACGTGTAACATGAGCAAATATCATCAAGTGAGCTTGTGCTGAGGGAAAAGGCAAAAACAATATCATTTCAGATTAACGCGAAGAGCGACTGACTTTCGACTATATGGTGGTATAAATTTAAATTTAAATTACGTTATAGAACATCATATCGTATCATAAAAGGAGAATCCCATGGTTTCTCAGTCGAATAATTTAAAGATTCAGGAATTTATCCAGTGATATACGTATATGGATGTAATCTAAAGACGTTTTCCCTCTTGATGAAACCAGTCTTTCATTCACTCTCATGCCTTCAAAATGCCTAGCCTCTAAAGACTGGTAAAGGCTCTGACTAAATACTGATGAAATGTATAGGATTGGATTATTAAGTTACGGCAAAGCAGGGAACTTCCTAAAAGGAGGGATGAACTTTCTAAGGGAAATCAGCTCGTATGCCCGTTGCAACCATCCCGTTCGTCGGGATACGAACCCTGAAGTGAACTACCAGTGTTCAGCGACTTTGCCGCTCGGCAGTTTGGGGGCCTTTAGGAAATAGAAGGCGATAATTTTATTTAAAATGAATGTCAGAAATACCAAGATGTTTCGAAAAGCTGGATGCTTTTTAATAGAATGCTTTCAGAATGCCTGAAGAAAAAGAGCAAGCCATTAAGAAGAAAAATGAATTTTGCATAAAATTTAGTTTTTTTTTAAATTTATTTTTTTTTCTTTTTTGTAATTTAAAACTTTTTTAATCTTATGATATTTGATTTTTGCGATTTCAAAAATAAAAATATTTGACTAATATATGAATAACATTTTAAGTAACTAAATGTAGAATGATAAAATTGGATAAAGCAATGGGCACAATGATAAAACTGCTTAAATGTATGAATGTCATCCTAATTTAAAACGTCGGTTATATTTGTTTATTTATTTATTATTATTCCGCCTGCTTCATCTCTCAGTGGGCATTACAGGTCAGTCATGTTATCCTGATCGTGGCACCAGCAACCTAAGTCGGTTATATATCTCTCTTATTTATACATCTTTTCTGAACAGCCCATTGAAAGGCGTGTCAACTGTGCTTTACTGTATTTTCTCTTGTAATACATGCAGTTTTCAAATGCATCGTAGTCTGGGTCACAAAGTACGCTTTCGAAAGCAACGCAATTCAAATAAATAAAATCAAATTCTGGAAAATGTTTATATTAATAAGTATATTTAAAATGCGCAATACGAATGAATAAACAGAAAATTGTAAAGCAATTATCTAAAGAGACAATGCAGCACAAGCAATTAAAATAGAATTCTGAAAATTTAAAAATGACCTAAAATGAAAACTATGACTAAAAATGCAGTATAAAGAAAACTTTTTGAAAAAATAATGGATGCACCTTTTATTTAAACTACGCAGTTCGAATGAGTAAATAGAAAATTTTAAAACAGTTGTTTGAAAGTAATCATGCAACTTAAACAGTTAAATTGAAATTCGAAAAGAAAATCATTCCTTAAAATAATAACAATTATAATTAAAAATATAATATAAAGAAAAATAAAGGAACGGGAAACGATTGTGAATTTTTTCGGCTCACGCTCATGTAAAAAAGGAAAGGAAAATAGGTTCCCATATATTAAGAAGTTCGCAAGTGAACTATTCTTGGCGCAAACTGAAAAAAATGCGCCAAGTTAAAATTTTGAATTTCTTCGTAAATGTCGCACCGAATTTTACAAAATTTAATATCTAGGCATAATTTGAGTCGTAGAATTGAAATATGTAAAAAACATTGGTATGTTATTTCAGAAAAAGTCCGATTTTGTGTCAAAATACCTATGTTAGAACAGTGCAATATATAAATCTAATATATATCCTGAGTCGCCCTTTTGAGACATGAAGAACGCAATTTGAATTTCGTCAATCGGCCCGGTAGAACGGGAGATATAGAACTGTCCCATTTTTTTTCGCAGTGTACCAGAATCTCGCAGTTTTTTAGTTGAATTTAGCCTGAGTCTTTCTTCAACGTCCCCAACCAGGAAAGTGAGGATTAAGAAATATGTTTTACATGAAAGCTCCTCAGATTGCTTTGTTATTGTATACAAAGAATTTTTTTAAACTTTTATTTAAAAAAAGCTACAGTTAAAACAGGAAGCAAAACCAATTTTACTTTGCGTTCAATTTATAATGAAATTCATGCGTTACTGCCTGGTTGGATGAGCAATCCTCTGACTTCTGTTTCATGAACTGGTCACCTAGAAGTCTTGACTTAAATCCTATTAAGCACCTTTGGGATGCTTTGGAGAAAGGTGTGAAAGCACATCACACAACACTAGCGACCCTTGTTACTCTAGTTATTCTCACATGAATGGTTTTCAGCATGATGTAGTATCAGCTCACTTTATCAGTAAGGCGAAAATTTTCCTCAACCCTACTTACGGCACTTGTTGGAATGGAAGAGGTGGATCTGTTTCTTGGCCACCACTTTCACCAGACTGGACATGCTCAGAAATCTTCTTCTGGAGGCTCATTAGGAGTATATTTCACAAAATTCCGTTTGAGTCCGACGAAGATCTAGTGGGCAGTCTGTAACATTTTTTTTTTTTCATGTCCGAATTCATTGCCATGTAGGTGAAACGTCGCGCCACCTTTGCGAATCTTGTGTTATTGTTGCTGATCGCACTTTCGAGCATTATAATTGTTTTCTTAAAATGTTCGGTCAGTAATTTTGTTTTCAATTTTACCTGTCTTTTTCACTTACTTATTGTTCAAAACGTTTGTACGTGTTATCATTTAACCAAAACATAAAACACGCATTTCTCTCAAAATTTCTGTTTCTTTCCCTTCTATGTATTACCCTTCCTAAAAGTAAATTAATTACTCATATCGTATAATAAATATTATAATATAATTTACAAGCTTTACAACCTACAAACATCTTCTTTGTTTAAAAGTAAGTAGATTTAAGTTTTCGATGACAGAACATTAAAAACATCAAAACGTAATCTTTAAACTTCTTCAAATGGGTAAATTTTTCAAAATAAATTACTGCTCGCCTACCTTCTCCACGCATTGTAAATCCAAAAGTAAACCATTGTGATTTTTTTCCCAGAAGAAAAAGAATAGTTTCAAATTACTATGTCGTACTATCTTTTTTAAAAAGAAAAAAAAATATAATTAAAAATAGTCAAACACAATAATGTAAAATTTCAAGATTTTGTAACTTAAATGACTATATATAGTATATGCATAGCAAAACATGACGCTTCATTAGTTCATTCAAGTGTTTCAACATACAAGGTATAATGTTTTTACGTTCAGAATACATCATTATAAGAAAATACTGTAATGGCCCCATTTAGCTCACATTTCATGTATTTTAAATAATCTATATAATCGACGTCTGCATTATGTAATACTAATCATAAGCAAAGTTTATGCTTATAGGGTTCATACGCAATGAAATAGCTTTATTTGCATTCGGTACAGTTATACTCTTCGACTTGAAATTTGAAAAGAAATAATAACTGTTATATTTTAGGATTAATTTGCAAAATTTTAAAATTTAAAGGAAGGAAAAAATCGTGCGTCTTTCTTTCATTAGTAAACCAGGCTGAAAAAATGTCCGAAACAGTTGTTCGTGTGAAACAAATAAGTGCATGATATGGGCCTTACTGAACTCGGTATACTACTGCTAATCAAGATACTCTCTAATCCGTGTACAGGCAGGGTATATATAGCTTTTGACCTGCCTTCGAGAACATTCTCGAGAAAACCGGTAAGAATTCGTTCTAGAATGTTCTCGCTCCGTCTATGTCATATCTCCAAATGGGCGAATTCGCACCAAATCATGCAACCCTGCTTTTCCTTGCCACTTTCTGACAACCTTAATCCTGTTTGTGGGGAAGCTAGCTTACCGCAGCTGGGCATTTTGCAACACTATTATAAAATATTTTCCTTTCTGTAAAGAACTGACTCTGTTATCGAATATTTTATTCCTTCGAATTTTAGAGGTTTGGCCTTGAAGTCCTAATGCTCTCCTAAATACCATGAATAAATTATTCTTTTATTATTATTCTAAATGGTTTCTCTTATTTTTAACCTTGATTTCTTTCTTTCCAGTATAAATTTAGCTCGAAATCAGATCAACGAAATTATTCTTATCTGTTGTCTTATGTGATAATATAGAATCCTGTTTGTTATTGCTCACCAATGCAACAGCTTTTCTAATGAGAACAAGAATACTATCTAATAAGACTAATTTATGAATTCAACATGTAACATTCACAACATTCACAAGATTATTTTACTGATAAACATACATTTTTTTATCTATTGATCTATTTTATTTTTATACATTCTGGCAAATAAAAATTATATTTATCAAATAATTAATTAACTAGTTGTATCAAGTTTTGCAAGCTATTTTTGTAGTTTTTCGTCACAAATTTTCTATAGAAAAATTTATAGCTGGAAATGTCAGGTAGGGACAACGCATTTTGTCTGCAGATAAATAGTATTCGTTAGCTCTTTATGTTCGAAATTCCTCAGAGAGAGAGCTTTGTTTTCTAACTTCATAACCTCCCGTCTTGCACTCAGGTTCATTTTTCTAATCTTTGTTTCTTGCCTGGTAAACACATCTGACCATTTATCTTCTCTGGATTGAAATAAAATTGCGAAAGAATTAATTAGCACTGCAAGAAGAAATAGAGCGTAAGAATTCGATTAATTTCAGAGGAATTTTTCTTAAAGCCTGATTAATTAAAGTCTATGGGGCCAGAGGGAAAAGAAACGCTTTGATGTATGTCTGTTGGAACCTTTATTGAGACATTTAACTTAAACAGCAAGGAATAACTACAAGAAAGAATTTCTGCCCATTAGTTTACTTCTGCAAATTTGCTTCAAAATAATTTGTCATTAAATCATTATTTGTAATGGCGAATTTTGCTTTTGATGCTTACTTTTGGTTTAAACGACTAAAATCAAACATCTTATCTCATTTAAAATTTGTGATATTGATCAGCTGTTCACTGTGTTTTGTACACAGTTTGGTCTTGCATTTTTGGTTTGTCGTATACATACCCGCTACTTAGAGTTTGCGGCATTTAAACTTAGCGTATTTTTATATTGCAAAATGCATATGAGATTTCGAAATGAGTTTACGCTTTATTAAAATATTTAAATGTTTACACGAATCACTAATTTTAACATCAGCACATATATAATTTTGCATTTCTAACATGGACTATTCAAACTGTTCTTATCATAACTGGGAAAGTACTTTTATAAGATTAAACACCACATGTGTATTTTCTCAGTTTAAGGAAATGTGAATTAGGTTTACATCATTCTAGTTTAACATTGCTTTTAAGGCTATAAAAAACAATAAAATTGATTTGTACTTTATGAAATCCCATAGAAATTCCTAGTAAAATTATTTTGTACCAATACATATTGGATGTTTTATACTACCCTAATTAAGAAAACTAAATTTTGAAGTTCTTTCCTCTATAATAATAACTAATATTATTAGTGTTGCTTTAAGATAGAGTAATAAGTGTTATAATTATTATCAGAAGGTAATAAAGGGAGATTTATTTCGTGACTTCAGGCTTGAAGCCAACAGAAATTGGAGTGACAATAGCTATACAGATGTATCCATACTTAACACCTTTAAACGATTTGAAGGGCATATACAAAATTATCTGTAGATAATAATTTCAGATTAATTTTTTATAAAGTAATTTTTACATAGGGCGAAAAAGGAACGAACTGAAAATATTTTACAATCAGTTTTATTTATAATTTATTAAAGAAACACATTTAACGAGAGATAGGTTAAAAACCTAATAATATCCTAAGAAAAATTACGACCTTCAATTCACGGGAGTAACTGAGTCTGACATACAGAAACATGCGCTTTGGCGAAATGCTCTTAAATTAATAATATTTTTAGCGAAGAATATCACCATCAAACATACGAACAGAGGTGTATTGTAAACAGAATATCACCAGTCAAATATATTAACAGATGTACATTTTTTATGCTTTTTCTTTGGAATAATAAGAAGCAAAGAAGGAGAAAATATGCTAAATGTTATTCGACATTATTCATGTATCGCTGGACAATACAGTGATTGTTAGTCAGAACTTCTCACCTCTCGCGTAAGATCTGGCTGTTGCATAGAGGCTGTTCGCACATTTTTTAAACGATGCATATTGTATTCACAAAACTAAATTACATAAAATTCTTCTGTTTGAAATGTTCTATTTGACATCCCTTATTCTGAACTACCTTTCGACACCGCAATTTCCAGGATAATAATGCCTTTTGAAGTGTCAGAAGAGGTATTTTATCCCATTCCTCCCGAACAGCTTTCCAGAGTCCTGTTAGGGTTTTGGAACAACGTTTGGATAATGCAGTTTTTAAAATTCCAAAAGCACAAAAATCCATAGGTGACACATCGGGAGATTTAGTAGAGATATCAATGAAGGGTATGGCTTTGATACCAGATTTTTGTTCCACTTCTTTTATGAAATTTACGGTGGATTTTGATGTGTGACTGCTAGCTTTGTCCTGATGGAGTCTCACAGATTGATGGCACTGTGGGTAAAGCGATGGTATTTCATTCAGAAAAATTGGCGATAAAATATGTTCCTGGTAGTATTTGGAGTTAATCTTGACAGTTTTTTGCACTCTCTTTATTTTTAACTTGCCATTATAAGAAAAACCAGCAACAATCAAGAATTCCTTAGAAAAACTTTCTTTCGATTCCTTGAACCATGTACTTAATTTTTTTCTCTCCTTTTATGATAATAAATGGCTCTTTTTTTTGTTACAATCATTTAAATACACTCATGCTTCATCTATTGTGACAATTGTTTTCCATTTTTCTTTGGATAAGTGTTTTTCATATAGAATTCTGCAGCGTGTCCTGCGTTGAGCGATATGCTTTGGAAGAAGACGATGCACATTGCGTTTTTCCGCTTTCTTAACACTCCATCGGGCGCGTCTCGGAACTTGCGGCATCGGGCGCGTTGTATCTGTCAGATACATCTCTATTTTACGTGTTTTCTGGTGATATATATTATTTTAAATCTTCTATTTTTATTCTTTTTAGGTCCAGGCTTTTACATCCAGACCTTTCTTTCTTTCTTTTTTTATTTTTTGTTTATTTTTTAATATTTTTATTTATTATTTACAATCACTATTACACAGGTTAAAATGTCGTTTAAAAACACGCACACACAATGAAGCATGTTAATACAGTTGAAAAAAAATTTAAAGTATGGCAGTTGTTATATGGCACAAATAATTACTATCACATAAAAATACATAATATAAAATGACAAAATAAATCAGTTATACTTTAATTTGATTCTAATTTAAGTTTGGTTTTAATTTGAACATTTCTGGCAAATCATTACTGCATGTTCCAAACAAAAGTATTCAGCACATTTTATGCAGGAATATTGGGTCAATCTACTTTTCTTATTTGTTTGACATGTAGAGCACATTTCGCGTTTATTTTGGTTACTGAAAACCTTTGCTTTTTTTCCTTCTTCAGTAGTTGGTCTGTAGGTTTGAAGTTTCATTTGCAAATCCTTCGATAAATTGGGTTTAGTCATGCGCCTAACAACTTCTTCATTGACTAAATCCTTCACCAGTATTTTCAAATACTCCCTCCTGTTCTGAACACTATTCTGATTTCCCAAAAATACAACTAGTCCATTTATAGCTGAGATATTTAGCATCGAATAAAATGCTATCATCGGCCATCGCCTTGTATTGCGAGCGCAATTATAAGTTCCACACATCTTATCGAGAGCATCAACACCGCATTTTGTATCATTATAAAATGTGATTATATCTGACTTTTTTTCATCTCCAGTGTTTGCATCTATAGAATCATCAAAGTGCATACTTGATACAAGCAAAACATTTTTGCCTCTTTTCGGTACATATGAAACTAAAGTGTAGTTTTTAGAAAAACCAAATAAGCTTGAATGTACTTCTTTTCCTTTAGATTTCACAAAACAGGGAGGTATTTCTTTTTTATTCTTTCTTATTGTTCCAACGTAAGAAAGTTTTTTATCTTTTAGGGCTTTTACAACATCAATAGAAGTAAACCAATTATCTGCGGTGATATTGCGACCGCTGTTGAAAATTGGTTCCGATAATCGCAGAACAACATCTAGTGGGGAATTACTGACACTAAATGGACCTTCGGGCTGTTTTCCGGCATGTATTTCTAAATTAAAAGTATAAAGAGTTTTAGCATCAACTGCTACAAAAATTTTAATGCCATATTTATTTGGTTTTGATGGAATGTACTGGCGAAAAGGGCATCTTCCTCTAAAACCTTCTAATTTCTAATCTATCGTAACATTTTGTCCCACGCTACAATTACGCTTACATTTTCCCACAAATTTTTCAAACATTTCTCTAATAGGTGCTAATTTATCTGTTTTTCTCCTTTCGTTCCTCGTCTCTTTATCATCAAATCTACAACATCTTAGAAGAAATTTAAATCGCTTCAGACTCATTACCGTTCTAAACATCTCAATACCCATTCCATCAGTAGACCACAGTTCTTCCAAAATTTGTCGATTACTTCGCAAAACGCCATCTAATAAAAGTAAACCTATAAATGCTTTTATTTCAATGATATCTGTTAGTCTTGCATCTCTTTCTCTACTAAATAGATCAGAAATTGTAGAAATGTATTTGTTAGTATATTTCACAATTATTTCCAATATTTCATCAGAAAAAAAACAGTTCCAAGAGTCATATATAGTTTTTATACCTTTCGAATTTCCGATTACCCCAGGTAATTTTGTGATAATATTCTGCGATCTAACTTTGACATTTTTTCTTCCGGACGATTTTGCCCATTTAGTGCTTTTGTCTTTTCCTAAGTAAAAATCACCATTGTTAGCATCATCATCAAGTTTTGAGTCATTATAATCACTTTCATTACTTTCAGAATCCACTTCAAATGTTTCCAAAATATCCACTTCTTCATCATCACTTTCGTCAAATACTTCAGCATTTAATTCCTCATTTCCATCACTAAACAGAATATTATGGACTAGTTCAAGGTCTTTTTTATTATTCAAATCTAAAAAGCGTTTAGCACTCATCATGGGAAAATAAATCAAAAATCTGTAAAAAATCTCGATACTTCTATAAAGGTTCAGGAGACAAACGTTATCGGGCGCGTGTATCTGACAGATACAAATTTTCAAATAAGCTTAAAAACAGGAAATACTCTTACACTGAACTGGTCGTTACTGCATTCCAAAGAACGGGGTAGCCAGATGGACAGATACTGATAAGGTCAAGGTCGTGAGAACAAGTTTGAGGGGACAAAAGCAGAGATTTTGACACTCCTGTATCTGTCAGATCAACGCGCCCGATGGAGTGTTAAGATTTAAATCAACGTTTATCATTTTGTTTACAGTGGACACGGAGCATTTTAATGATTTTGCAACTGTCCTTTGACTAGGGGAATTTTCTTTTAACATTAAGCAACGTACCTTTGCAATAGTCGAAGATGTCCGTTTTTTCCTTGGATACTTGTTTGGAATTTGTGTCCCACTTGAGGCTCCAATTTGACATTTTTTTCCTCTCTTCTTGATGATATTACCTATCGACGCTTTAGATATCACAAACCATGACTCTCACATCGTTTTTGAATAACGGAGTCTGCATATTTCTCTTCGGAAAGAGCGTAAATGTAGACTTCGAACCACTGCTTTGTTAAATTCGCCATTTTGAATAAAAACAAAACTTTCAAGGCACAGATGATAATTTTGACTTTTAAAAACATAGTACAATTGCAATTACTTCTTTTGCAGCAAACGAATGTTTATTACCGCTTACCAAAATCGTCTAAAAAATATGCGAACAGCTTCTGTATTGCCATCTTCCTCTTCTTCCAAGGCCATCCGTAGTCTGTAGTAACGAAACTTTATCCAAAGTTCACGGTAATGAAACGGTTAAATGACTGATGAGTTCAGCCATTTCTGACGACTGATGAAAGAGGAAGTGTCTAGCCTTTGAGAAAAATAATAATACTGTTATGGATTTTGTATGTGTGTAAAAAATTGTAATGAAATTATATGTTAATTTCAAGTAGCTTTTGTATAATGCAACATGAAAAGTCTGAAGGAGATAGGCTCTGCCGGAGAAATAAGATTACAGGCGCAAGTCTTTTTAACATCGAGGTAAATGTTGATCTCGCTAATCTGGCAAGCTATCCGCCAAGCTGCCAATGGTTTTGCGACTAATTTTTGCGCCATATTTGGCTATTTCTTGCCGAACTTCCTGAGTATTTAGTGACATTTTGGTCCGTTCTTTCCATAACTGCAATTGGTACTGTAATCAAATAAGTATAATACATCCCTATATGTAACTATATCTTTATCCGGCTCTTATTTGTAGCTTTAAGCTTATATGCCTTTCAGTTCTTTGGAGAAATGCAAAGTACAAGAGTTTTCAAGGTGGTCGAGGAAAAATTGTATAAGAACCCAGAGTGCATTAGCTCTCAGTTTTTTCAGTTAAGAGTCAACTTCGGAGTATTGAGATATCTCCATGTGAGCTTCGCTCTTTAGGTTCGCTTTGCATTGCGTTGTGTATTAGTTTGAAGTATAAGTACTGAATGTGTTCTGTGCTCCTATGAAGAGCTGTACGAGCATTTTTGTGGAAAATTTCAGAACTGTGAAGTACTTAAGGAATTGTGAAAATTAGTAATAAACTCGTTTTTATATTATAAATGAGTACACCTAAATTATAAATCAGCAAAATTCCGTTTTTAAAGGAATATTTTTAATTAAACTGAAATTCAAATTTCGTTATTCAACTCAACTAAAATTTGGCCTATTAGTATATGAGAATGAATCAATTGGCTTCCCTCTAAAAATTCGTCTTATTTGTTTCACCATTTTGTAATCGGGAATGTGGTATCCATTTACTTATTGATTGATTCTAAGCAGACAGAAATACGCAGTAAATTCTGAAACGTTTAACTGTTTAAAGTTTCGCAACATATTTAGGGAAGCTATTTGTTAAGCTTACCTTCTCTTGAGTATTTATTGGTCGATAGGACATCATGAGAAATAATCAATTCTGTCGACTAAGACGGCCGCTATTGTCATCTTGAAGGCTCTAAAAATTTCATACAACAACACGAAAGAAAGATTGATTGATCATGTGACACACTACATCACGCTTGTCGCAATTATCAGTCATTACGTAATACCATGTGTTTAAAACATTATATAAGCCATCGGATCAATACTGAAGACTGTTTTCTTGCTTTGGTATCACTTCTGATGGTTTCTGTGAAACATTTTCGTCGTTAGTTGAATGAAAATGCTGAGTAAAAATGTTAATGCATAAAAATGATGTACGATTCATGTGTTTTGATTTCTTATGAAACGACATTTTAAATGTAGTTCATTCCGTAGATAGTGAAAATGTGCGCATTTTTAACGTTTTTTAAGAAAGTCCGATTGTTGTAGTGTTGCTTTCGATGTTCTCAAACTGTTCATAATTACTTCTATCTAATGTACTGTGACAGAAGAATTCGAAAAATCATGCTATTCGGTGAAAAAGTCCAAAATCTGCATGCATAACAAATGCGCATAACAGAAATACAATAAATTCTGCTAAATATTAAAAAAGTTTGCATACGAACATTTTTTAACTCTTTCGCATCAAAAGAGGCAAAAGGCTCTTCCTATCAAACATCCAAAATGCCTGTGTATTAGAATTTCTGTTGGAATCGATGTCCAGCTTCCTGTGCTAAGTGGAGTGCTACAATGTTAACAATAACCTACTTAATGCAGTATTTACTTCTTTCTTAGGGATCTTTGAGTCGTTTCATTCATTGTGTCCAGTTTCCTCTTAGGGCGGGATTGCAACTGTGAGCACAAATAGCTAAATGTTGAACTAATCAAACTGCATTCAAATAAGAGAACTACTTTAATGTCCGTTCAAAAGAACGATCAACACGCCATTTAACAATTTCTGAAACCATGCACTAAAGGGATCGAAGATAGGCCCAGGTAGAAAATGAAAGCAGACGTTCGAGCGATCTGCTGATGTGTGAATGCACGTGCGATATTGGCGATTTCTCTATGACAAGGTTAACAAGCAAAACTTGTTTTGAAAGAAAACGGTATGCTTTCGGCCTGGCCTACATCTCGGCATTAAGGGCTTAATAATGATAATAAAATTAGCCAAAGTTTAAAAAATATGCAAAGGATCTGAGTGATGCGAGGTTATGCAAAGTAACAGGGCGTTTTGAAAGGAGCCAGAGACAGTCAAACTTATCTTGAACCTAAACGGCACTCATTTCGTCTGTTCTTATCTTTGGACCTGGAATCTAAGTGAAACAACCTTGTCGTAAAGATAAGAAAATTTAATGTCTAAGGTACACAGCTGCACAGATTGTCAGTTTTCTGTGTCTTAAAAAATGATACTATAAGCCAATCATTGCAAATCAGTTTGCTTTCGAATTTTAAGCTTAGATAATAACAGAAGGATCTTTGCAAACTCTTTGCTGATGGCTATATACAGACACCTGTATGCAAGACGATCAGTAGTTTTCGACTTACTGGTGCACTCACACACAGAAGCACTCTGAAAGTGATATTAAGATTATATTAACTATGATCCGAAACAATTAGGGTATTGTGATTCCGGAGGCTAGTTGCCTGGTGAAAGCCCGCGAGCAACATATGTGAAACTTATACGTACAAAGGTGATGGTTTAGGTAAGAGTTGTTATCAACGAATACAATAAACTACTCGGACTGCTCTGTGATATAAAATTTACAACTTTACTCAATATGTGAACCCATTTCTTGTGTCAATGTTTATTCATGCTATTTTATGGACAATAATATAAGTTTACAGAATTCATATTATTTGTTAAGAATATTTCAGAATTTATATCATCTGTCATTCTGATCTGTCATAAGATATCATTCATATTATCTGTCATAAGATACTAAAGCGACAGGAACCAGAGTAAGTTGCGTAAATTTGGAGGATTAACTTCGAAGGTTAAGTACCTTCGCTTTTTTAGTTGCAAGAGTGAAAATGACAAAAGGAAGCATGTTTTCACGGGGTAACAAGACACAAAAGGTTCGAGATCGTTCCAGCTAAGGAAGGAAAAAGGATGCCATTGATTCCAATTGACAAAAAGTGAGAAGAACTGCCTAATAATTCTTTATGAATTGGAAGATCAGAACTGAGATCATTAACTAGATTTGAATAAACGTTTTTAATGAGAAATGGTTTTAGGAAATCTAATTCGTCGGAAGATACTTGTTAAATAATATTAGCTGCAGAGAAACGATAAGTGTGAATTTTTTGGAGGGTGATGTTGGGCAATAGAGGATTTATGTATTAATTTTTTGTCAAACGTATGTCTCATGCTCGTTGGTGCAAAATGTCAAGACTGTCTTTTTTACCAATGTATATTAATCCATATTATTACGGAATATTGTATATCACAGGTATTAACATCTATAAAGTGGTCTTCAGAATGTGAAATACAAATTCTCTTTTTATGGGAAGAATAAATGGGGATAAATAATGGGATGAGCAGTTTATTTTGTTGACATGAAAAATTTTGACTGCTTAATCAATAATACAAAATAAAAAGCCTTTGCCAGTTATAACTACTACTAAACAGTTGAGTTCTTGATCAAGTGTGGACTTAAAAAAAGCACACTTGGAGGTCACAAAAAATAAAAGAATACAATGAAATCAACTTCTGTTTAGTGGACTGAAAAGATTAAATGTGGTGGTAGCTAACAGATAAAGATTTACGTGGCACAATAATACTGAAGTTAAATACATTTCGTGTGACTAGGATGGGGAAAACGGAAGAGGAATTCAGAAGCGAACCGAATAGTTTCCTCAGTGGAATTTCTTTTTGAGGGAGTGTAATTTAAATCTTCTTTCTTAAGATTATTTTATTATTTTGAGAACGCGTAACTTAAATCTTCTTTATTGTTATTATTTATTACTTCACTTTCCAATAAATGTATAATCAGTGGCCTCAGATACCCCAAACCAATGAGAATGATCTTATTGTTGGCATGTATCTACGCTTGGCAAATACTTCCAGAGGAAGTCATCATCATAATTTTTATTGACACGCGTAAAGTTTGGCATTCAAAATGCTGTGTTTCTCTTCAGCACTTAATTCAGTTCTTTATTCTTCATTTTTATTTGTATTTCCCTACGATAGTGACTTTTGATATAATGTCTCATCTTCAAATGTTTAAACGAGTTCGAATAGATATTTTTATATGCTTTTGCCATTATGTTCCGTAACTTTTCCAAATAAGTGTTACATAATTATGGTCATTATATCGGTTATTACCAAAACAAGTTATCTCAAGAAATGTATAACTTTTAAGTATGCTGCTATGATTTCGCTGTTACTACCATCTTAATGTATCCTGATAGTGGAGAATTTCTGCTAAGAAAAAATACTTGGGTAAAGCAGGTTTGCAATCGCCGACAAGGTTATTCGATATAACTTCCGATTTTCTTCTTAAGCGTAACCTATTTCACTAAAAGTTTGTGCAATATTCTTTAGGAAATTCAGCGCAAAAATCACCTAGTCTAAATCTCATAAACTTCCTTTTGTTTAACACAACGAAGCATTTGTTAATATCTACCTCTCGAAAGAAATGCCTTCACTGTTGTTATCTTTGAAGTGTAAAGTTAATGGAAATATTCTTGCACTTGTTTGCTATTTCGTGAAAATAATTTATAAAATACAAAATTGCAGTGCGGTGTGGAGAAAAGCTAACTGAACAGATTACTATTTCACTTCAGATTTCTCAACATACTTTTTGAAGTTATTAAGCGTAGCTCTGTACGTCGCGCAATTCATGAAAAGAGGAGTTTTACCGTGTACTTTTGAATAGCCTATAATTAGGCTTATTTACTTCTACTTGCAGTTCCTAAATTTTTCAGTGCCATTCGAATTGATTTAAAATATCCAAAAATTCGGTGACATAAAAATGCATTCGACTTTGTTCAGAAAAGCAATAACTGGAAGTGCATTTTCGAAGATATGTTGCTAACAGCGGGGGGGGGGGAAAGAATTCCCTTATATGCAAGAATGTATAAAGCTATCGTAGTGTGTCGTAAATATATGTTTACGTATTTTAATTTAGCAGTTACGTATTTTGTAATATTGTGTACAGTATACTTGTTTTTACAATGAATTTATCTTTATTTATTAGCCCAAATGGGCATTAAGTCAGATGGACTATTAGTCTCAAAACTGCAACTTGCATCGAATCACTTTTAAGTTGTTGCCACCAAATATTATGGCCCTGTATTATATTTAAAGAAGCTAAATAAGGAACAATCTACATTACATTAATTTATGTATGTGTCTCGCACTGTGAAAAACCAACGGCACCCAGACATTAAATTTTGTATAACATAATCCTCCACCTGAACATAAGCACCCGGAAGCCCGAATTTGGTTTATTGCATATTTCATATGTTGTAAAACATTAACGAATGTTTAATTAAAATATTTAACAATTTCAAAGCGAGCAATGACAGCACTGTAGGGAATAAAACATTTTTATCTCCGGTTAGTTTTTGATAAAAAAAGTGTTTTAAAATTTTACTGTTGTAGAAGGAATTAATTAATTTGTAAGGTTTATCCTAATTTTACTAACAGTCACTTTAAGTTATGCAATTGTGCTATGTATTCTAATTTCAGCTTACAATTTCCTACCAGAATGTAATTTCAGAAACGCAGTTAATGCAAATGAGTAGAGTAATATTTAAGTCGACGTTTCGCCGACTTCGAGAGATAAGAGTCTGATTTCCCTGACTAGTGCGCGTTTGCCATTTGGCTACATTCTCGCTTAGCTACTTCGCTTGGCCATACTTCAGGCCCTTGCTTGGCTACGCCGATTTAATTAATATTTAGGGGCCAACTACTTAGAATCCAGATAGCTTTGGCTATATCTTTCAGTTAGCTTTAGTTAAGCTTAGTTTAGTTTAGTTTCATAATTATTTAAGTTCAAGATCAAGTGGAGGCTTTGTGTAAGTTCCGAGTTAGAAACTAATTGTAAATATTCTGAGAAATAAAGGGTAGTTAACCGTTCTTAAGTCTTACGTGTTTATTCACATACTTTAAGCGATTATTCTCTTATTAGTGCTTGTGGAACTTTGAGATCGAACATTGGAATTAAACAAGTAAAACCCCACAAATTTATAACAATGAGCTTTAAATTTGTTCCAAATTATTTGCGAGCTAATAAAGCTCCTACACGTTTTACAATGTTTAATCATTGTTAAACAATATTTAAAGTGTTCAATTTTTCAAAAAGGTAAAACACTGTTACAAAAGTTACTTAATTTGTTATTATCCTTATAGAGGAATAACTGAAAGTAAACTGAAGCTAATATTTCTTCAACATTTTTCTTGAACCTGAACCTCTCGAATAGTGCTGCCCTTAGACCCCGAGAGCATGCTAGAAAGAAGTAGAAAATACTTTATAATTTTGTTTGTAATTTTTTTATATGTAAAAATCTAATTTTAAGAAATACATTATTAAGGCTGATTACACAGTAACCATACGACTATTCCTTAATTTCAAACCGTTATCCAAATGTATGAGCTCATTTTTGTTAAAACAATAGACAGAAAACTAGCTTAACTTTAATAACACTTTAATTCCCCTTTTTTGTTTAATTTCCAAACAAATATACAGTTATTAAAAACGGGTTGTATGCATACAACACACTTTTAGATTAATGAGACATTTCGTTAGAAATCCATGTAACATTAGTGCTGTCTATAGAAGCTAAATATTACGTTGGCGAGGAGTGTCATCTATATTCCTATAACAATATTAATGCAGACATTTTCAAATTCATCTTTATCTGCACATCGTACAAGATTAATTTCAGGGCTCCGATGTATAGGAAATATAATGCAGTTAAGACATCACCGGAACACATCTCTGACATTGCTGTTACTTACCCATATGACTTAAATTTTTTTACAACAGTATCAAAGGGCACTGCTTATTACAATTCTTTTACATTTGTTTGTTATTTTAATTCCTTATTATTTTAAGGAATACTGCTTATCCCAACTCTTTTAGACTACATTCGTTTTAAACCAAATTGGCGTTAGCCCAGATGGGTTATTCGTCTTAAAACGGCATTTTGTCTCGAAAGACCTTAAATGTCCTAATCACTTTTCGTATTTTTTCCGTCGAATGTTATCACCCTGCATTATGTCATTATTTATATGTTTCTGGTATTCTATATTATTATATGTAAGCATTTCTATATTATTATATGTTTCTGGCAATGTGAAAAGGCAACGGTACCTAGAGTTATGGAATTTTGAATAATAATATTCCTCTACCCAAACATGAGCACTTGGAAACTCTTTCGAATTTGTTTTATTACCTATTTGACATTTTGTAAAACTTTAACGAATTTGTTACTCAACATTTGTTGTTAAAAAACTCAACAGTTTCAAAGAGAGCAATGGCAACACTGCAGGGAATAAAACAATTTTATCTCCAGCGCTCGAAACGGTTCTTCGGAAATTCTAAAGCTATGCTGTTTTTAAATATTTTAGCACAATTTAGTGTTAGACCAAATGTTCTCGAAACGTGTACGTGTCTGTAAATGGAACAAAACTCCCGTTTGAACGTAATGTAAATTTAGAAGCTTTCAGATTTTTTTTGTTCTTTTATTTAATCTTGAATATGTATCTACGTAATATGTTTTAAATAAATACGTTTCAAGTATGTATGACAAGAGTTACGCTATAATCTTTTAATTATCAGTCGTTTAACGTTAGAACTGCAAAGACAGTTATCGTAGAGTCAGATATAAGGACAGGAATCCTTCGGCATCCATCGAATCCTTCCACAAAGGAATCCTTCGACTGGACCACTGGCGACAGCATTTGTGTCCAACATTTGTGTTTGACAACATTGTTTTGTCGATAAGAAAAATTTAGAGATTTCTTATCTCTAGCTGGGATACACATTCATGAAGTCAACAGTTTCTCAAACTTCCAAACTTCCGTTCTTCCTTTCCCTTTCTGCAACTCTATAAAGATGACACTGTGACCTACATTGGAATCAGATATATTGAAACGCATACTTTGTTTTACACTGTTTAGCTTTCTGCTTGTCATTATAACTTTGCAACGTGAAGTTTCCTTAGCAGTCATAAAATATAGTTGACGCTGAACACTATATGATGAATTATTCTTTCCAAGTTCTTTGAAGTACTACAGGGATGTAAAGTCAGACGAAGAGTGCAAAAACCCTTATTTAACTCAAATAAGTTTTACAGTCGGCACCAACTTAGGTTTAGAAAGGATAACACTTTGGATTCATTCAAAAGGTAGTGAATAACGTAAAAACTAATGAAGTTATGTACAGCCTAACGCCTTCATAGATTAATTATCTCGCAAGTTGGCTGTGACTCGAAATTCAGCGTAAACAAGCCTACTCGCAAGAATGATTCAACGCCACAGAAATCTAATCGCTAAAGAATCAAGGTTTAGCAACGGGGCCTTGAAGCAGGCAGAAAACGCTCTGATTTCAGCTTCCAAAACCTACATTTAAATACTTCCTTCCTACTACCTTATTTGAATACACGTGCGCTCTGCAACGACTTTTCTTGCATTTTGAGGATAATTATTTCTTTTCTGTGGTTCCCTTGAATCATTTGCAGTTGCTTAATTTGCTTGCAAGAACTCTTATTTTCCTCCACAAAGTACCAGGCCTTCCTAGCTCTTTGAATTAGTTATTTAGTCAGATTTACTCTTGCCAACGAACACGCAGCATCCATGAATGCTGTCACTACTGGGAATTCAACCAACGCTTGCATACATAAAACGATTTTTTAACACAACCTCGATTTCTTTTTTCGAGGAAACAACCATGATTTCATGCAGAATTCCAGGCAGCACTTGTTTCGAGCGTTATGAGTAAGTGGTATGTGGAATTTTGTGATGAATGCTGTCTCTTCATTGATCTAAAGTTGCCATATTTTGTTCTGATAGTATTTCAAAACATTACCTTTTACCCTCCTGATAATGTCCAGCATCCACATATGATGAGACACATTTACGTAATTCGTATTATCTATTTACACGAGAAAAGGAAATGAAAATCGAGTGTCATAACTTAACAGTTTTCATTAATATCCTTTCTCAAAGTTAAGAAAAAAAATCTGCACTTCAAACTACTCAAATGATTATTTATTTAAGCTATTATAAAAACTATTTGGAGCTTAACTAAAATTCACTAGCTGAAATATAAATTTATCTAGACGCTTCTTTTATAGCGTTTCACTTTTAATCTCTTAATCTTCTTGCTGAACATACGCTGTGAAACCCTATGTGGAGGACAGTGAGCGAATCTAGGCTATGTCCTTTAGTGTTGAAGAAATACAAAGTCAGAAGGAGCGTTTAAAGGACCCTTTAATTCAAATAATTACAACTCTCCGACTTGAGAGTAAGCCACGACTTGGGCTGAACTAAAATAATATGAAATAATGTTTGTTAACAATTCAAATACCTAAGCTTAACCTTAAGTAGGACGGCGAGGGAAGCCTAACTCTTAGTGAAATCCAATAATGCGAATTTCACGAGCAAGAACTAGTAATTGCAATTGCCTATGAAGGCGAATTTTCACTAGACAGAGGAAATCTTTGCGCGCACAGGCTTACGGCAATAAATCCAGGACTCTGTCTCTTCTCCTCGTTAACTCCTGCCTTTTAAACTGCTATCGATTTCATAAATATCTCGCTCGCCCTACATTCGGGCAGCAACTGAAACTTTGAGATATCGATAGGAAAGTTCAAACTAAAAATAACTTGGTTAGTTAAAATACGAATGCTACACCCTGACTAGCGCGCGTTTGCCTTCTGGCTACGTCTCTCTTAGCTGTTATTACGCTGAACCATACCTTAGGCCCTTGCTTGGCTTCGCCGACTTAGTTAATACTTAGGAGCCAACTAGTTAGATTTTGATAGCTTCGGCTATATCCGTTAATAGCTTAGTTAAGTTAGTTTTAGTTTGAATTATTATTATTTTAGTTTCAAGTTCGAGTGGTGGCTTTAGGTAAAGTTCCACGTAGGAGCTGATCGTAAATATACTGAGAAATAAAGGGTTATAAACCCTCTTTAAGTCTTACGTGTTCTGTTCACACACAAACATTTCCTTCCTCTGATGATTTTCGTAATGACTTTTTTCGCGCTTTAGGTATTCGTGTTTTTTTTAATTTTTATTAGCGCTTTTCAGAAAAGCATTCATTTCACACTCATTCACTTTTAAAACTTTCCCCTTGTTCTCTGGCCAAATGGGGTGTTTGTGAAAAACACGCAGTTTTACTTTGTCAAGTGTTCACAACTACCACCTGACTTCAATTCTATTGGGGTTAATTCTTCGACTTTCAAGACCTCGGACCTCCCCTAAACCAAATCTGAAATGCCCTGAAATCTGCTCCCCTAAACCAAATTGAGGCTCTAACATAAAATGAACTTTAAACTTTTGTGTGAAACCAGAGAACACTACATACAACATTCAAACATTTTCAATTGCATTTCATACATATGATTCATTCTTTCAATCTTCGTTTCAATTTTTTCTTTAAACTCTCATTGCGTTAAGTAACAATTATATATTCAATTTCTAATTTAGCGCGCTTTACGCTTTTACATTACATTTTAATTTTAACTTGCGTATCCTTTACGCTTTTCCAAAATATTCGATATTCACAATACCAGTGCTTAAGGCTTACATACAATCATGCATTACATAGAAAACAGTTTTACATTAAATACATTCATTATTTATACATAGAAATACAATACAACAGTTTTGCTATACAACTTACGTACTAGTTGCTTTTAATTAACACAATTCAATTTCCTATTTACAGAGAGTCTTTTGACTAAAATCAATGAATAACATATCCTGGATTACAAAGAACATTTCACGAATAGTCTCACAGTTTCTCAACTGAAAACTCGAATTTCCTTCGCTGTATGTTTAACTTGTTCCTTCAAGCGTGTCCTTTACGCTTTCGGCATCCCGATAACCGGCCTTTCACTCGGGTAACTTCCCTTTTAAATCTGCAACTTGCACTTAAATCAGAAACATAACTGTGTGAATTAAAAAAGAAAATAAGGAATCTACTTATCTTTCTGCCAGTCTGTTAGGCGTTTGTTTGTCCATTCCTGGAAGGTTGGATATACTGTAGCTTGGGCAATTCGTTGTCTGCTGCTCCTAGATTGAAACTCTGGGGCTGCCTTTCGTTTTGTCGATCTCCTTTCCTCCAGAAATACCTTGTGGGACGAATGGTGGTTGGCGCTTACCGTTTTTGCGGAAACCCCCGCTCCCTCTCCAGAATGGCTCGTTCCTGCTCCTGCACTCGTAGGCTCATTCGTTGTGGATTGGCACCTTCGGCGGCTCGCTTCTCGATGTTCGGTTCCCTCCGTAGTGGTGGAGCTTTCGTAGTATTTTCATCTGGAGGTTTCTTCCTTACTCGTTTTTGTTGCTGAGACTGCTGCTTAGCGTTTTCCCGTTTTTTTTCTGGGGTGGTCTTTTCTTCGGCTGCGGCTTCCTCTCTTCTGGTAACCTCCTTTTCAAACTGGGTTCTTTTGTTGTTGAGGGACCTGGTTGGGGCTCTTGAATCTTAGAAAAATTCTGTGAGGCTGGACCCTGTAAAAAGTCTTTCAAGATATTATTATTAGCTCTTCGATAATAATGTTTTATTTGGTCGAAATTTGCCACAGTCTCTTCTCCCTTCTCATTCTTTAAATATGCACATCATTCAATTATTCGCGTGATTTCAAAAGGCCCATGCCATTTTGGGCAAAATTTTGCGACCGAATCTTTTGCTGCGCATGAAAGTGCATGCGACTGTTTTAACACCTCCTCCCCCACTTTATATTCTACGGTACGTCTTTTTTATCATAATATTTCTTCTGTTTCTTTTGCGCTTCCCGGGAGCACGTTTCTGCTTCTTTTATCATCTGTTCTATTTCACCAATTCGAAATTCCGGCGCTCTATCTTTCACATAAAATAATTTGTCTAAGGGGGTCATTATCTTCCTGCCCAAAAACAATTCGGCGGGAGATTTCTTCGTTGTCTCGTGCTTAGCCGTTCTGAGGGCGAATGCAAATTCTTCAACGCAGTCATCCCAGTTAGAATGGTGCTTTTGCACATAATTTAGAATCAATTTTATAATATTGCTATTTACCCGTTCCGCTATATTTGATTGTGGGCGGTAGGGTGCCATTTTCATATGCTTAATGCCCAACTTGTCA